>NW_006499617.1:3391518-3496785 GCF_000471905.2 Amborella trichopoda | reverse complement strand
CCTATAGTGCATCTTCTGTGGCAGAATCAAAGGAGATAAAGAAGCCTCTTCCCAATATGTAAAGCCATCCATCTCTTGCTGTCCACTCACCAAAACCGCAAGGTATTATCAATCTTTGGCCTCATTTTATTAGATTTATGTTTCCTTATTCATATTTCCATGCCTTAGGTTCTATACGCACATGAACATAATCTATTTTGGGGCCATTTCTTAGTAGTCTTTATTGAGTAGTTTCTTGATGAACTTTTTGTTGGAAATGTGGCCTATCATGCCAATTCTCTCCCAAAAATTCATTTTTTTAATAATGGTACAAAAGTCATATTGAAGTACATATGAAATCCCACATGGTTAATATGAAACAATGTCATATACATTGATCCGTTTTTTAGCTTTAATAGGATATATCACTGGAGGGAAAAATCCAGTATCACTGGAACGAAAACCCAATGGTGTGTTTGGATTCCTTGTAACTTGTAGGAATGCTTGGATGACATCCTATTATATGAGTCATTAGTGGGCTAATGATAAGTTTAGCTCATTACATAGGATTAACAGTTTGGTGACAACTTGTTAGTCCTAATTAGCTGTACTTAAGGGAATTAAGGCAGGATTTACACTTGGATCTCAACTCCTATAGACCATGAATGTCAGAGTTACTAAATATAGGTGTTCTCTATAAAATGAGGCTAACCCATCTAGAAAAGAAAGAGAATGATAGAAAATAGGTGAAGGAGATTTTTCAAGAGGACTCTCAAGGGGCTTGTCACCAGATGACTTGGTCTATAGGATTTGGTATGGAACCTTAGGTCTCTTATGTGATTTAAGGACGGATTCGAGTAAGTTGTTTATCGATTTCAATTTTATTTATTTGTTATTATTTTTATTGGGACTAACAATGGTATCAGTGCAAGGTTTGTAGATTTATGTTTGTAAAAGAGGATATCCTTGTAGAAATCGTGTCTACATTAACAATGTGGGGTGTGTCCTAACAACAGTTATCTGTGGTTTTTCATAGTATTTTTTACTTACCTTAATAAAACTATGATTGAACGACTGTTAGCGATATCATATAATATTCATATAGATTTATTTTCTATGTGATTACGCTTGTATAAATTAAAAATAGACTTATGTGTGAACTTTTGATTATGTAAACTACTTAATAGCTAAGTGGGAATTGAGTTCTTGACTTTGAACTACCAATCTTAAGATCATTTCTATAAAACAATGGTAGTTATATATGTCAGGGAACAATGCTTGCAATGAATACATTTTTTAGGACCATATGCTCTGGTAATTCAAGTTTTAAAGCCTGGTCTAGTAATTCAAGTTTTAAAGCCTGGTCTTTCTTACCTGCAGTGTTATCCAGTTGTTCATTTATATATAAATAAGGCATGCAACTCACATTGACAATTCCTTCTCTCTTACCTATTAGAAAAAGAAAAAGGAATCTATTATTTCTTCTATAGGGGTCCTTTGGTTATTCCAATCATGTTTGAGTAGTGAAGGATGTTGATAATATAAATCAAGTGTTGGGCACAACAATCCTTCGAGCCTATCATCTTTACATGCCACCAAAGTATTTTATGACCGAAATTTTTGAAGAATATTATGATGATTAATTTACCCAAATTTTGTTATAAAGTATTTGTGGTAAGTTATTTATTACCTTAAATTAGAATTTGGTAGGTTTCAATTACAAAGCATTTGTGGTAAGTTCTTTATTACCTTAAATTAGAATTTGGTAGGTTTTAATTACAAAGCTTTTGTGGTAATTACCTTTAATTAGAATATAGTAGGTTTCAATTATAAAGCATTTGTGGTAAATTCTTTATTACCTTAAATTAGAATTTGGCAGGTTTCAATTATAAAACATTTGTGGTAAGTTCTTTATTGCCTTAAATTAGAATTTGTCAGGTTTTAATTAGAAAGCATTTGTGGTAAGTTATTTATTGCCTTAAATTAGAATTTGGTAGGCTTCAATTAGAAAGAATTTGTGGTAAGTTCTTTATTGCCTCAAATTAAAAATTTGTTGACATTCTATGTTGTCTTAAGAGTAATGATCCTACAGGACTTTCCCCCACCCATGTGTATAGGACCCCAAAAGGTCACCATTAATGATGGTACGAATCTTCTAGAAAAGTTATTATATGACTTGAATTTTCTATAGATCCGTACCAAGTTTAATGGTAATCCTTCGAGGTCTTAAACACATGGGTGGGGGAGGGTCCTATAGGATCATTTCTCTTATCTTAATAGCATGAAATGAATGCAAATCACATGCAGTCCTATTTTGAAATTTAAGTTACTCTCTCTCTTTCTCTCTCTCTCTCTCCTCTCTCTCTCTTGGACCAAAAGACAAGCAAGTCTCTATCTCTCACTCTTCATTATTTAAAAATAAATAAATTATAAAAAAAGGTAGGAAGATATTCCTATTTATTTCCATCATGGCCCTCTAGCAATTATACATATTGTGATGAGACAAATATTGGTTATCAATTTTATTTAAAGAGATACTTGCTTTGAAAATTTTCATGGTGATCAATGATTATGAATACTTCAAGTTCAACAATATATGTATGTTTGTGCTAAGATTTTTATTCCCCTTTCTTTCTACAAGTATTAAGAATATTTTGTTTAGATTGATAATGTTGTTTATTATTTTTAACAAAGGTGTGGCTTACTTTTCGGTATTTTTTGCTTAGTATTCTTTCATTTATTTAGAAAACTAAATTTGTACCCATGAGGATGCGATGCTGAGCTATTATTTTTCAATGAGATTGAATTATCATATTGGTGATAGTTGTTCATTAGATAGTAGGAGTAAATCATCATTTACCAAATTAGAATTGAATTTGTTAGCACTATAATTGTCAATGCGCATTAAGAAAGTGAGAGCAATTAGTGATCTAGCAAGCTAGACTATATTGGACTAATTTTTGTTATTATGAAGACAAACACATATTAAGAATAGTGGGAGTCATTATTGAATAGTTTGATAACATCATCGATTTGAAACTTATTGAACATGTCAAAAAGAAATGAAATTATATTTCTTTCTTTTATTATTATTAAGGTTGAGACCACTTAACGATTTCTTTTTATGTATAATAATACCAACAACTTTGTCAAATTATTATTGTTTTTATTATTTTGACTTAGGATCCGAAGCTGAGCTTTGGACTTAAAAACCAGTTATGGACGACATGTTTAAGAAACAAGTGAAAGCAATATGCATTTTTTCTCTTGGCTAAAAGATATATGTAAATAAAATTCAACGTGTTGGTGAATAATTGGTAAGGTATATGAGAAATCCCATACAGGTAGCATGAGGCAATGCCATATGCAAAACCATTGAGGCCAATAAATATAAATGTGGTGTTTGACTACATGGGCAGGGTATATGCGAAACTTCATGCACGTAATATGAGGTAATACCATATACAAGGTTATTGAGGCAAAAAAATCTAAGTGTGGTGTATAACCACATTGGTAAGGTATATGAGAAATCCCATGCAGGTCGCATAAGACAATGTCACATACAAAACCATTGAGGCCAGGAAATCCAAGTGTGGTGTATGACCACATTGGCACATTGGCAAGGTATATGTAACATCCTATGCAAGTAGCATGAGGCAATGTCATATACAAAGTTATTGAGGCCAGGAGATCTAAATGTGGTGTATGACCACATTAGTAAGGTATATGAGAAAATCTCATGTAGGTAACATGAGGCAATGCCATATACAAAACCTTTGAGGGCAAGAAATCCAAGTGTGGTGTTTGACTACATTGACAGAGTATATGTGAAATCTCATGCCAGTAGCATGAGGCATTGCCATATACAAGGTTATTGAGGCCAGGAAATCTAAGCGTGGTGTATGACCACTCTTGTAAGGTATATGAGAAATCTCATATAGGTAACATGAGGCAATACCATATATAAAACCATTGAGGCCAAGAAATCCAAGTATGGTGTTTGACCACATTGGCAAGGTATATGTGAAATCCCATGTGAAAAGCATGAGGCAATGCCATGTACAAGGTTATTGAGGCCAGGAAATCTGAGTGTGGTATATGACCACATTAGTAGGATATATGTGAAATCCCACGCAAGTAGCATGAGGCAATACCATATATAAGGCTGTGGAGGGCATAAAATCTAAAAGTGGTGTGTCACTACACTAGCTGAGTATATGAGAATCCCATGTGGAAAGCATGAGGCAATGCCATATACAAGATGTTAAAGGGCTTTCAGGCCAAGTGGGAGTTGTTGGAAATGTGGCCTATCAGGCCATTTTTCTCCCAAAAATTCATTTTTTCAATAGTGGTACAAAAGTCATATTATATGTGAAATCCCATGTGGTTAACATGAGGCAATGCCATATACATTGATCCATTTTTTAGTTTTAATAGGATATATCACTGGAGGGAAAAGCCCAATATCACTGGAGGGAAAACCCAGTGGTGTGTTTGGATTCCTTATAAATTATGGAAATACTTGGAGGACATCCTAATATATGGTCATTAGTAGGCTAATGATAGGTTTAGTTCATTGCATAGGATTAACAGTTTTACGACAACTTGTTAATCCTAATTAGTTATACTTAAGGGAATTAAGGCAGGAGTTACACTTGGATCTCAACTCCTGTAGACTATTAATGCGAGAGTTACTAAATAAAGGTGTTTTCTATAACAGGATGTTAAACCTTATAGAAAAGAAAGAGAATGATAGAAAAGAGGTGAAGGACATTCACCAAGAGGACTCTCAAGGTAGCTTGTCCCAGGATGACTTGGTCTATAGGATTTGGTATAGAACTTTAGGTCCCTCGTGTGATTTAAGGACAAAATTGAATGAGTTGTTTATTTATTTTAATTTTATATATTTTTTATTATTTTTATTGGGATTAACACTTTTACACATTCGTGACTCAAGATCAGTAAGGTTAAGTCTCTTTTGAGATTCAAAACACTGTTTTATAGGCCATCATAATGCCAAATTTCCACTATATCGAACTATTGTTCAGTACCACAACACTCTCTCACGTTGACAGTGTGAGTTATTTCTTTGAGAATGTTGAGCATATTTATTTATGGAAAAAGTTTATATAGAGCTGAGGCTCTAATCAATGAAATTAGAGCGCACCTCAAAACTTTCACTATAAAAGGTTGTTTTGATGCTCAAATATCCTCAAATTGATCATCTTGACATCAAGATATATGGTCATGAGAAAAAAAATAGATTTCAAGTTTTGGATATAGTGTATTTTGTGCCGCATTTTTGAACATTCAGTTTCAAGATTTTCATAAATCTGCTCGATCTACACTACTTTTGAAACTTCAAATTTTATAATTAGAGATAAAAATATATTTTGAGGCTATCACACAGATTTCCAGTTGTTTTTTTCTTTTTTGAAATCACATTTCTCGATAGTATTTGAAGGTGCTCTTTACTTTGATCGTTTAGAGCCTCAGCTCTATACAAACGACACCCTTTAGTTTTTACTATCCTCCTTCATTGCTTCCCATTATCTAGATTACATTCGACCATATTCTCGTGCTACTGGAGTTGGGCAATCATATGAGTTGAAACTATGTCCTTGACTGGTAAAAATCAATTCACTTGAAGGCACCTCGTGACTTGAGCCTTATCGCACAACTTGCTGTTGTTCATTGGCATTTTATTGCATTGTACACCTTTATAATTTATTTATATAAAAACCAATGTTTATAGGCTGTTTTTAGTGTTTAATATTGAATGTATTTTCTCTCTTGAGTGGAACTCAACATTGGATTGAGTTCCTCCTGCCCTGATGGCGCAGGTCCAACATCGTTTTGATCAAATCTATGTAAGAAACAATCAGTCAAAAGTGCCTAAGTCCTCATTTATTTCTCAAAAAAAAAATTCCCACTTTCTGAAAACGAGATTACTTGCATCTTATTCAAATTTCCTTTTAAGTCTTTCCATCTTGTAAAACTAATTAAAAAAAAAAAAGTTTATTTCTTTTTCGTCTTCAATCATATATTTCCTCCAAATTTTGAACAAAAAAGGAAAATGTAGGAAGCAGCATTCTTTCCAATTTTTAGAAGTTTCTAGAACATATGTTGTCTCCAAGCACCTCTTTGGAAATTCAACATTACCCTTAAGTTTCAGCCCCAATAATAAAAAATAAAAAAAATAAAAAGGAAATAAACTTTTTTAAAAAGAAACCTCTTTGTCTTCAAATTTCTAATAAACCCCCTTTGTAATCAGAATCTCTAGAAATCAATATCTCAAAATATCCCCCTGCCCAAAAGAAAAGAGTTCTCAAATGACTTCCAAATTCCACATTCTTAAAAGAAAAACAAATTTAAATTTTTTTCCATGCTCCTTGGTCAAATGAGCATAAATTGTATGACTATTTCATCTGCAAGATTTTATTTTATTTTTATCTTCAAAATTTTTAAATTCTGACTATTTTGTTTTCAACTATCAATCTCATGCTCCTAGGTCACAAGAGCCTAAACTATGACCAAACCATTTCATGATCATTTGTATTTCATTCTCATTTTCTGAAGAAAAAAATCGTCTTCAGTGCTTCCTGTTCACAAGAGCTTAAAAGTGATTGCTGCATTTCTTTTCCAACTATCTTTTTCCTTCAAGTCTTCTTCAGAACTCCATGGTCCTATGGGGCTAAACTACGATTGCTTTATTTTGAAATTCCTCTTTATTTTGAAAAATAAATTTCGGTGGCCCATGGTTGCAAGGGCTTAAACTGTTGACCAACGTCATTTCCCAAATTACTCTTTGCAAAAAAATATCCCCCAATCCTCTTCATTTTTTATTTCAAAAATTCATTTTCAAATGCTCATTGGTAGCATGAGCCTAAACCGTCATCATTTTTAACTCAGTTCCTTGCGTGAACCCAAACTGCCAGTTTAATTCAAAATTGTCAATTTATTTCTAGCATTAGTTAGTTATGGCATGAACCAAAACTGTCAATTTATTTAAAATCATTTTAAGTCAGCTCCATGCATGATCCTAAACTGCTACTTCTCAAGCCCGAAAACATCTAGCCTTATATAACATAAAAGGTTGGGTATATTGTTCAAACTCATTAAAAAATCGTATATGCCCCTATAACATAAAAATTCGGGTGTATTTTTAAACTCAATTTAAAATATCAATCCCCATATGACGTAAAAGGTTGGGCGTATTCATTCAATGTTCTTGACATGACCTAAGTTTTATGTCATTGTTCTCGACAAGAAAATAAATTTACATTACCATGTCTGTCCCTGCATGACAAAAAATTGTTTATTTGGTTCCATAGTTGCAAGCTAAAACTACTGACTATTTTTTTTTATAAAAAATTCTCTCCTTTTCAAAAGTTTTTGTTTAATTTTTTAATTTCCCATTTCTTAATTTCAAAATTCTTCATTTTGATTTCGTAATTTTAATATTTCTTAATTTGATACTTCTTAATTCTTCATTTCTTTATTTCGATATTTTTTAATTTCAATTATTCTTAATTCTGAAGTTTTTAAGTGTCCCATTTCTTACTTTTATGATTTCTTAGTTATCATTTGCTAATTTCTATTTTTTAATCTCTTTTGTTAATTTCAGAATTTGTTAATTGATATTCCTTAATTACCATTTATTTTCAAAACTCCAAATGCTGAAATCAATCTAATTTGGAGATTTTAAAAAATTATGTGGTGGTGTTTTCAATTTTTTTTAATTATGGTTGAAATTACAAACCCCACACCAATATCTGTTTATAAGGCTTCTCTCTATTTAAAAAAAAATATCTAAAATATTTTCAAAAATTAAGGAGTAGGATCAAAGCCTTGGAATGTTGAAAATTGTCTCGCTCTCAATAACCCTTCAATTTTGACGAGAATGCAGGTCAAAGATCTTGATAATCCATAGGATCCTATAACCCAGCCCCGCGCCCAGTACTCAGAAAGAGAAGGTGACATGATGGAACTCAGGCAGCAATTACAACATATATTGTATGCAAACACTTCAGAGAACTCACAACCCCTAAGCCCTATATGCAAAAATTCTTAGGTAGGCAATTGACATAGGGTGGCAGTCAAGGTGCCGACAAATGTGATGGGACGATCATCCTCTGAGCATTAGTTCCAAGTCTTTAAGTCATTTATCTGTTTATAGGTGTCTACTTCTTTGTTGCCCACCTCTCCCTCAAATTGCAGGGTGTGCTAAAGAAGGGGAACTAGAGATAGCCAGTTTGGAATTGCTCTGAATTTTTAGATCTTAAGGCATAGAAATGACCCCTAAAATCACTTGAAAGGACTTAGAATACCCTTTTAAATCCCAAGGATCACATTAGCCTAATACACCGTGTTTTATAATAAACTATAGTCATCCCAGCCCATAATCTAGCCCAAAATAATCCAAAAGAATCTAAATTCCCAAAAGATTTAGCCTTAAGCCAAACCCTGGCAGGTTTTCAGTGGAAAAGCGATGAGAAATTAATAAAATCAATTAAACGGTTAATTTTGATCAGAAATGGCAAGAAAATGCATTCAGCATCAAAATCTCGAAAAAATCTGTATCAGTTAGAGTCGATTAGCAGATTACGCTGCAACATAAGGCGTAAAAGTTACCATAATATCCATCATGGCCAGCAGTCAGCTTCTGATTGGCTCAGATAAACTGCTTTTTAATTTCTCATTTTTATTTGTCTATAAAAACTCTCATTTTTTACCCCCAAAGGGCTCCCCTAAACCCTAGGCTGACCTAAATTCTAAACCCTAACCCTGGTTTCTTATAAACCCTAAGCTCTAGTGTATCATTGGAACCAAGAAACCCTCCCTATTCCATCAACCATGATCCTCCATTCCACAAGAAAAACCGCTCATGTATTAAATCCATAATGCCTTAAAACCCTAGATATTTAAGAGCTTGTAAATCTTATTCATTCAAAATTAAGATAAGTCGTTCATTTCAAAAAAAGAGGCTATAATCTATTAAATAAAGCTATGATCAAGCTCCTTTTTTGGGTGCTGGGCCGAAAGGCCCCGACTGGTTGGTAATTTCCTTTATTTAGATTCATTCTCAATTTTATGATATTTCTTGTGATTTTCAGTATTTTATTATGCTTCCTACATGAATTCGGTCATACATTCCCGACTTTGATGTGATTACAGCCAGCATTAACGACGATCCAAAGATTATTCGATCTCTTCAGTGAGGTTTTATCATCTTTGGGTTAGAATTTGACAGGATCCCTCATATTTTTAAATTAACTTGTGCAGAGCAAATTTACACGAGATCAAGTATTAGATCGGGATTGGATTTAGATATGTCAAAAACTCTCTTAAATAAAAACTATTTTAAAATTTAAAAGAGAGAAATTATCTCCAAATTGTTAGAGAGAGAAACTATCTCAAATTTTAAGTTAGAGAGAGAAAGAATCTAAAAAATTTTAGAGAGAGAAAACATATTTAATTTTAAATTTTAGCTAGAGAAGTAATAACAAAATTTTTAAAGAGAGAAACTATGCAAATTTCAAGTTTTAGATAGAAACTATCTCAAAATTTTAGGAAAAAGCTATCTCAGAATTTAAATAAAAACTATATCAAAGTTTTTAGAGACCAAAGCTAATCGAATTTCAAATATATATAGAGAGAAACTATCTTAGATTTATTTTAGAGAGAGAAACTATCTCAAAGTTTTTAAAAAGAAGCTACTCAAATTTTAATTTTTAAGAGAGAGAAACTGCTTCAAAATTTTAAGAGAAATAAATTATCTTAAAATTTTGAGACAGAGAAACTATCTCAATATATTTAAAGAGATATACTATCTCCAATTTAAAGTTTTAAAGAGGGAAATATCTTAAAATTTTTAGAGAGAAAAACTATTTCAATTTTTATATTTTAGAGAAAGAAACTATCATGAAAGTTTTAGGGAGAGAAATTCTCTCAAATTTTATTTTATACATGGGGTATTTTTGTCTTAAAAAATTACTTTTTTATTTAGGGTGTGGTTGCAAAAATAAAAAATAGTGGTATTACTTGTGTGGTTTAAAATGTATTTGCGGGGACCATGTCTTGGAAGTACCGTCCAGGGAGCAATTCTATTTTCTCTTCACATAAATTGATAATATTCTAGAAATATTTCGAAGTGTCCCTGGAATCTTTTTATATAAGCCAAATTGTGTTTTCCCTCTTAGTCTCCGTCTGTTTTGCTTGAGTAATTTTTTCCTTGGAGATTGTTTGCGCATGTAAATGTTTTTTGTCAAACTATTTCATGCGAACCAAATCACCCCTTACTTTTTAACGGACTCCTATTTTAGGTTCTTTTTTATAGAGTCAAGAGAATCAAAATTTTGATAAATTGGTGGGATAATAGAAAAGTTTGACATGATTTGACATCTTATTTTCAGTATGAGTTCTCATTTTAAACTTTAGAATGAGAGAAGAATATTTTAGAAAAGTTGGAGGGAAAAAGGATCCGCTTGATAAATTAAACTCATCACTCTTAATTATATATATAAATGTGGCACCAACTAAAATTACATTTATTAAATTTGACTCCAGAGTGAGATAAGTGTACTGCTCCACCCGCTTGACATTTATTTAAGCGCGGTTAGGTTTTGGCTATGATTTTGCTTTGAAACAAGCTGATTCCAAATAATTGGAATAAAGTTTGAATGGTGATGATGATGATGTCGCTTTGAGACAGTGGCATTGGTTATTTTATTTAGCTGAAATTTATGTGGGTACTCCGTCGATCAGTTATTTAGTTCCTTGAGCAATGGTTTTTTCCACCATTTGGAAGAAATAATCATTACGAGAGTTGAGGCCATTGTAACACCAAATCTCTCAATAAGGGGTCATTTGGATCCTAGGGTAAACAAAACATGGTTTTGTATAACCATATTATCCCACAAAAAAACACATTTGACAACTTTTTGGATACATAATCATGTTTTCTGTAACCAGAAATTGAGCCAAAACATGGACATACAAAACTAAAAAAAAATTTGAGTTATCCAAAACATTGTTTTGTCTAAGCATGAAATAAGGAATAGCACTTGTGACAATAGTATTTTCATACACCACAATAGTTTATTTAAAAAGATAAACTATATCAAATTTTAGAGAACAAAACTACTAAAAAATTTTAGAGAAAGAAACTATTTCAAAGTTTTTAGAGAGAGAAAATATATCAAATTTCAAGTTTTGGAGAGAGAAACCATCACATTTTAGAGAGAGAAATTATATAAAAAATTTAAAGAGAGAAATCTAAAAAATTTAGAGAGAGAAATTATATCAAATTATAAATTTTAGATGAATAACGTATCTTTAAATTTTAAAAAGATCAAACATATCAAATTCTAGATAGAGAAACTACTTGAATTTTTTAGAGATAAACTATTTCAAGAATTTTAGAAAGCAGAACCATATCAAATTTGAAATTTTAGAGAGAAAAAGTATCTTAAAACTTTAGAGAGCAACTAATCAAATTTTCAAGAGAGAAATTACTTGAAAATTTTTAGAGGGAGAAACTATCTCAAAATTTTTAGAGAGAGAGAGTATCTCAAATTTTAAGTTTTAGATAGAGAAAGTATCTCAAAATTTAAGAGAAAAGTTATATCAAATTTTAGAGAAAGAAGAGAAACTATCTTAAAATTTTAGAGAGAAACTATCTTAAATTTCAAATTTTAGAGAGAAAACAAAACTTAAAATTTTAGAGAGAGTAGTTATATCATATTTTAGATAGAGAAATTACATGAAATTGTTTAGAGAGAGAAACTATCTCAAATTTCAAGTTTTTAAGAGAAAGTATTGTAAAACTTTAGACATAAACTATATCAAATTTTAGAGAAAGAAACAAACTAAATTTTTTTAGAGAGAGAAATACTTAAAACATTTTAATGAAAGGGACTATCTCAAAATTTCCAGTTTTAAAAGGAGAGTATCTTAAAATTTTAGATATATAAACTATATCAAATTTTAGAGAGAGAGACTATCAAAAACATTTTAGGGAGAGAAACTATCTCAAAATTTTTAGAGAGAGAAACTATCTCAAAAATTTTAAAAGGAATTTATCTCAAATTTTAAGCTTAGAGTGAGAATATCTTAAAATTTTAGAGAGAGAAACTATTTCAAATTTTAGAGAGAAAAACCCCCTAAATGTTTTTAAAGAGTAACTATCTTAAAAATTTTAGCGAGGGAAACTATATCAAATTTTAAGTTTTAGAGAGGGAAACTACATCAAAATTTAGAGAGTGAAACAACTTGAAATTTTTTAGAGAGAGAACTATCTCAAAAATTTTAGATAGAGAAATTATATCAAATTTCAATTGTTAGAGAGAAAGTATCTTAGAACTTTAGAGAATGAAACTATATCAAGTTTTAGGGAGAGAAATTACTTTAAAAAAATTAGAGAGATAGCCTATCTCGAAGAAATTTTCTCAAATTTTATGAGAAAGTTTCTCAAATTTTAATTTCTAGAGAGGGAAAGTATTTTAAAGTTTAGTGAGACAAACTATATTAAATTTTAGAGAGAGAAACTACATGAAGATAGAAACTATCTCAAAATTATTAGAGAGAGAAAATTTCAACTAAGTGAAATTTCAAATTTTTAGAGAGAGAAACTATCTCAAAACATTTGAAAAGAAACTAAATCAAATTTAAAGTTTAAGACAAATTTCTCTCTAAAAATGTTGAGATAGTTTCTCTATGTAAAAAGATTTAGGTAGTTTCTCTCTCTAAAATTTGGTATAGTCTCTCTCTAAAATTTTGGTTAAGATTTTTGTAATGGGAAATTGTTTTTATATGTATTGTTGCATACCAAATGTGTGTAACATAATTTTCACATGAAAATATTTTGCACGAAAATGTTTCAAACCTACCAAATGTGTTATAAATAGTGTAAACCCAAGTTACAGAAATAGATGACCCAAACGAGGGATTTTGCATAATCTGGGTATTGTCTACAAGCTATCCAAACAATCATTTCTCAATAACCAGGTTTCGGCATCATCAGGATTTGCATAACCATGTTGTGATCCAAAAGATGGTTTTGTTTACCATATGATTCAAATGAGCCCTAAAGGTTTTTGACAAGTGTGGGGGAATGCGGAAAGTGTTGCTGCCTGCTCTTGTGTGTTAAGAAGTGATATGTTTTGCATCCCTTTAGACTAAACTATATCAAGAATAGGAAAGGTGCGCTTGTAAAACTGGATTTGGATGGTCACTCTGTAGGCAAATCTAGCCTTTCTAGAATTGGGGGCATTATTAGAGACCATAATCGGGCCACTTTCTTTTAGGCCCTTGTGGAATCACTACGGCCAGTGTGGCCAAGCTTTTGGCTGTACTACAAGGTCTCAGATTGCTTTTAAAAGACCCAAGCAAAGCTGGTGATTCACTTATAGCTCACTTGGCTCCTATCAAACCCAGGTTTTAAATCAAAACTCTACTATACCAAACCTTTCTTAGATTAAAATCTGGTTACTTAAATATGATTGTTTGGATAGCTTTGAATGTCTACTAGGTTATGCAAATCTCATGTTTGGATCATCTTTTTGTATAACCTAGTTAGCTATTAGGGTTAGTTATTAGATTTAGAGAAGATAAAGAACTCAATAAAGTCTAGAAGAGAAACAATCTTGATCAATTATTATTAAGGAGGAATGAAACCCTAAAAGGGCTTATATACAAATACATATTTAGTGTATACCAAATTACCCCTACACAAATATACTATTACAATAAAGGACAACTGAAAAATATACGTTTTAGTTTTATTTTTATACACACATTATTACCCCCATCAAGCTGATGTGGATATGAGTAAAGCATTAACTTGTCTACTAGAACATCATGGCATGTCTGAGTAACTAATTTGGTGAAAACATCAGCCGTTTGTGTAGTAGAAGAAATATAAGGGAGAGATAATTTGCCATCAAGATAGCAGTCGCGAACATAATGGCAATCCACATTATGAAAGACTGGATTAGATGCAATTTTAATCGCACTTTGGTTATCTACATATAATGGTGTGGGATTTGAAATAGTAATACCAAAGTCATTGAGAAGAATATGAACCCAAATAATCTCACTAGCCACGGATGACATAGCACGATATTCAGCTTCAGTGCTTGACTTGGATATTATCTTATTTCTTTCTCTTCCATGATATTAAGGATGATCCAAGAAATACACAATATCCTGTTTTGAAGCTGCAAGTGTTTGGATCACCTATCCAATCTGCATCTGCATATGCCAATAGATCTAAAGCGGATGTGGAGGCAAAAAATAATCCACGATTGGAAGTGCCTCGAACATAGCGCAAAATTCGGTGAACTGCTGAAAGATGTTGTCGTCGAAGATTTGAAACAAATTGGCTCACAACATGGACAACATATGTAATATTTGGGCGTGCCATAGTGAGATAGATGAGGGAGCCTACAAGTTTGTGATACATTGTATGCTCGGGAAGAGGATCGCCAATATGTACAGAAAGTTCAACATTGAGCTCCATGGGTGTAGTAACAACCATCGCATCATTCAATCGGGCATTGGAAATAAGATCTACAATATTTCTTTTGTTGATGAATATAAATACCACGCTTAGAACGAGTGATCTCAAGGCTAAGGAAGTAAGATATTTCCCCAAGGTCCTTCATTTGAAATTCTTCTTGCAATCATAGGTTCACATCTTTCATGGAATTAAAATCATCTCCAAAGCTGAGAATATCATCAACATGTAGTAAAAAAATGCAAATTCTATCATTTGTGGTACGAATAAATATGGAGTGCTCATTTTTACTTTGCATGAAACCAATTGCAAGAATTTCAAAACCATGCACGAGGAGCTTGTTTAAGACGATAAATTGCTTTACAAAATGAATAGACCAATGATGTATCTTGAGCAACAAACCTAGGTGGCTGGTGCATATAAACTTCCTCTTGAAGTTCTCCATTAAGAAAATCATTTTTGACATCCATTTGCTAGATAGCCAATCACGAATTGTTGCTAGTGCAAGAAGAGTACAAATTATAGTCATCTTAGCAACATGAGAAAAAGTTTCTTCATAATCAATGCCATATTCTTGGTTGTAACCTTCTGCAACTAATTGTGCTTTGTGCCGGTCAAGAGTGCCATCAGCTCGTAACTTGACTTTATAAATACATTTACTACCATGCTTGTTAGGGGGCAATGTAACTAAATCCCAAGTGTGGTTCGCCTCTAAAGTTGCAATTTCCTCATTCATCGCCATGCGCCAACATTGGAGTTTAGATGCTTGAGAATAAGAGGATGACTCATGAAAGAAGGGGTTAGTTGTGGTTGTTGGAAAACATGTATGTGATGTGCTAATCACTGGCAAGTTAAGACAATTAGAAGGAACAGACTTACAAAGAGACTGCCAAAGTTGCTAAGGCACAGTAGGCAGATCAACAACTAGAGGTGATATATGATCAGCACTAGGAAGAACTGACTCATTTGAGTGACAACATTCAAGACTAAGAATATCGAATCCAAGGACGATTGAAAAATCAGATGTATGTGTGGTTGTAGGAGTTGTAAATGGCGGTGAAAAAGTATATTTTCAAAAAATGTAACATGTCACAAGATTCTTACAAGATTAATAGTAGGATCAAAGCAACGATATCCCTTTGATTGGTTGCATAGCCCATAAAAATGCACTTGATAGACTTAGGTGAGAGTTTATCCCGTGTAAGAGAAGGAAGAAGAACAAAGCAAGTGCACCCAAATACATGTAAGTATGAGTAGTCAGGGGATTTTTTAAAAATCTTATGAAAAGGTAAAACATTTTGTAGAACAGAAGTAGGAAGAAGATTAACAAGATACCCAATAGTAGAGAATGCTTCAGCCCACGTATTCTTTGGAGAATTAGTGCTTATAAGCAGAGAGCGAGCAGTTTCAAGGATATACCGATGCTTGTTTTTCAGTGACTCCATTCTGTTAAAGGGTATGAGGGCATGAAAATTGATGAATAATGCCATTTATATGAAGATATGCCTGAAATTCATTAGATAGGTATTCCTCCCTTGAATCCGACCTAAAGACTTTTATATTTTTATCAAATTGATTTTTAAGCATAGTATGGAAGTCTTTTAATACACTGAACACACTTGATTTGTGTTTAAGAAAATAAACCCATGTGTACTAATAAAATCATCAATAAATATCACATAATAAGAAAAACCACTAATGGAAGGAACAGAAGCAGGTCCCCACACATCAGAGTGCACTAAAGAAAAATGTCTTGTACTTTTACTATTACTATGGGAAAGGTATAACCAAGCGTTTTGCCAACTTGCAACTCTCACACAAAATATCTTTATTAATTTTTCTATTGAAAAAGACAATAGGTAAAAGTCCATAATTCAAAAGGGAGCATTTTTTGAGACTGTGGATGACCTAACCTACAGTGCCAAACATATTAGAGAGAATTTGTTTGGCCTATTTCATGAGAAGCGGGGGAAATGTGGCAATCAGGTAGGGCATGTGAAAGGTGAGAAGGAGCCTCGCTGAAGTTAATTGTGAAGAGCCGACCCATCTTAGTGCCTTTCTCAATCACCTTCCCGGTTGCTTGATCCTGCACCACACAACCTTTATTAGAAAATGAGACAAGACACTTATTGTCAACTAGTTGACTTAAAGATATCAAATTAAGAGGAATGTTAGGAATATGATGGATATCCTCAAGTAACAAGGAATGACCAGATGGACCAGGGATAGTGGTATTACCAGAGTGGATAACATGAAGAGGAGATCCATTAGCAGTAAAATAAGTCATTTTACTAAAATGAGGTGTCATAGAGGATAAGTGAGAAATTTGTTCTGTCAAATAGTTAGATGCTCTTAAGTCTGTGATCTAAGTATTTGAAAGAAAATTTGAATTACTTGAAAAGCCCATGGCAGATTCGGCATGCGTAAGTTGTTGAAGTGTATTTGAGTCAATAAAGGGAAAACCTAGAATGGATGGAGGAATTGTAGATGATGCAGGTGTAGAAGAAGAGAGGGAGTCAACAGAAACAACATCCTCTATAGCAACTAAACTAGGAATAGAGGCCAATGTAGCTGATTGAGTAGAACCACGTATAGACGCCATTATACGAGCCTGAGGTCTTTTTCGATAATCAGCAATTATATGGCTAGACTTTATGCAATAATTGCAAAAATACTGCTTCTTACAATATGTAGCGACATGTCCTCTTTTGTCTTCATATGTTGCATTATACTTGGCCAAAGTTGAAACCCTTGTAAGGGTTGTTGGGTATAGCTAAAGGCACATTAGTGGTGTCTAGTGAATTAAATTTGCAAGTCTCAAGAAAGCTCAAATGAGTTTGCATGGAGATCTGAGAGGGGAGATTTGAGAGGGCATCATCTAGTGATGAAGAAAGAGTGCACTGAAGAATAAATGCTCTCATATTTTCAAACTCTTATCGCAACCCCATTAGAAAAGGAAATAAATGAGTATGATTTATTGCTTTAGTAACTGCCGGTGACTGTCTCCATCGAGTCCATCTCATTCCATATACCTGATAGGGAATTGAAATAGTCTTGAACAGTGGAATCCCCTTGTTATATTTCATACTTTCCATTTCAAGTGCATAGAGATGAGCTGTGTTTGTTTGAGAGTTAATCTTCTTCAAATAATCCTACATGGCTTTGGAACTAGGTTGAAATGTGAGGTTGCACCCAATTTTGTGCTCAACTGAATTCATGATCCATGTAACAATGTAACTATCAATAGCAAATCAATCATTGCGCCGATTCTCATCGGTAGGCTAGGGTATAGAGCCATCAACATATCCCCATAAATTTCTACCTTTTAAAAAGTGTCGCATCTGGAAAGGCCAAAGCCATAGTTCTTCACATCAAGACACACACAATTAGTAACACTCTCGGCATTATTCTTGGATTCCATGGCAAGAGAGAGAGAAAAGCAAAAGAACAAGTGGGTTGAGAAATGGGGTTTTCGGGGATGGTAGAGCTTGATTTGCAGAGAATAAAAAGATAAGGGTGAACTAGAGCGAAAGAAAATGTTGAGAATTTTGATGTATAAACAAGATGGGGAATGTTGAGAGAAAAAGTGAAAAAGAAAATAAAAGAGACCTAAGAGAGAGAAGATGGAGAAAAGTTATATGAAGAGAGAGAATGTTTGCTGGTTATAGAAGTAGGGATATAAAAGGGGCTGGATTTGCATGAAAAGGGACCTAATAAACAGTGCTCAGAAGTGCGAAAAGAAACAGGTTGCTTAACTAAAGGCATTGAGAGATAGACATAGAGAGAGTAGGGTTCCCACCAAGACCATCAAAAATCTTTGTTTCTCATGAGATCTGCAAAGCATAAATTTTGCTAGATAAACGGATGTAATAGAGAAAATAAATAAATAAATCTGATTACTGACCTTAACAAAAAGGGTATAGAAACCCTTTATTTTTAGGTAGCTTTTCTCTAAAATTTGACAGAGTTTAATCCCTCTAAAATTTTAATATATTTTCTCTCTCTAAAACTTAAAATTTGAATTGGTATCTCCCTCTAAAATTTTTGAGATAGCTTCTCTCTTTAAAGAATTTCACGTAGTTTCTCTATCTAAACTTTGATATAGTTTCTCTCTCTAAAATTTTAAGATACGTTCTCTATGTAAAATTTAGCAATTGAGAGTTTTTCTCTCTAAAAGTTTTGAGATAGTTTATCTCTCTAAATTTTTCAAGTAGTTTCACTCCCTAAAATTTGATATAATTTCTCTTTCTAAAATGTTAGTATAGTTTTGTAGACACCTCATTTTAAATCTAACAAATTCTATGATTTCCTGACCCATAAGACCGCATTACTCTAGTAAACCCAAATCAATAGTACACACAGCTTACCCTGTGACCCAGAACCATTATGCCTACCCAAAACCCTACAGATACCCTGTTCTCACTCAGAGTCCTGCAAACGCATTGTTTTAATAAAAAAATCATTAAAAGTACTAAAAGACTCATTTTTATCCAAATTTTCTTTGAGAGCTTTACAAGAGGCTGAGGAATACACCTGAAGTGGAAATTTTCATTTTGGACCAACTTTGACTGGAGGACATGAGAGGTGCTGCCCAGACTTGGGCGACACTACTAGTTTCGCCCAGCCCTATTCAAGCCCAAATTGGAAATTTCTTCCGTGTGTTGATTTCTTACCTTTTTGTGAAGATTTTACCATATTTGTTTGGGCGACACTAGGCTTGTCGTCGAAATATGGATCTCCAAAAATGGTATTTTTGATTGGAGGATCTGTTGGTTATGGAAAGATGCCCTTCCCAACATATCCTTGGCCTTTATAAACCCTTTTTCGTGGCCATTTGAGAGAGGTCTTGAGAGGAAAAACTTGGTGAGCTTATGAAACCCTAATCTGAAAACCCTAACCCTAAGCCTGAGAAACCTTAACCTAGACCTAGGGAATCCTAACCTTATTTTTTTATTTTTTTTTGAATTTTGATGAAATCAGAGAGGCAAAGAGGATGTCGGTTCTGAGATGGGCGATCCCTCGAAGGCTCGCGAGTCCCGGGCCATCCAGCCCGGTTTGGTACTGTTCTCTTACTATTTTATTTAATTTGATCTATTTACTGTCTTGAATTCATGTTTCAATGTTTTTTATCATGCTGGCTCTACCACAAATCTGATAGTGGATCTGCTCATTTCTAGGCAGATCTAGCCTCAGATATGAATTTGATTTGTCCCACTTTCTCTACCACGTTATGTTTGTCAGTTTAAGGTGTCAAAATCCGAGGGATCTTTGTCCGAAGATCTGTTTCATTTTCATCGTAAACAGTTTGGCGCCCACCGTGGGACATTTCGAACTTGATCTGAGCTCTGAAACACGAGTTTTATTCACTGTTTTTACTGTTTTTAGTCACCAAAAAAGTCCCAAAAATTGGCTGTGACCAAGAACCAGGGTTTCGGTGCTGCGAAACCCTGTTTGTCCTTGGCGACACCACCAGTACCCCTCCCCTGTCGCCCAAACCTAGAAGTCTCATAACTTTATGAGACTTTGCAGTCTTGTTCCAGGGACTCTCTAGTAACTTCTCAAAGAATTTCAGATCAAAATAAAATTTTTAAAAACACAAAGAAAATTATTTTTCTTAATACAGGTCCATTCTGCACTTTTCTATTTTACTTTATTTTAATTTATTTCAAAAGAAATATTAGTTTCCTTGCTTCTGCAAGTTTATTGTAACCTTATTTCATCAAAATTCAAAAAAAAATAAAAAAAATTAAAAATAAAAATATTTTTTTTGAGCGACACCACCCAGTCGCCCAACTGTGTGGGAGACACCAATAGTGCCGCCCGAGCGACACCACCCGTGTCACCCAGTTTCAGAGGTCCCAGAAACATTTTGGGACCCCACAAGCCTCTTTCGGAGACTGTTGGCTTCATGTTCACTAATTTTTGGGTTAAAATAAAAGTTTAAAAAATACAAAAAAATATTTTGCTTCAGATAGGTTTGTTCTGTTCCTGGCATTTTTATTTTATTTTAGTTTGTTAATTTGTTTGAAATCATGTTTTCCCTACTTTCGCCATGCTTAGTTTAATTGTGTTTCATCAAAGCTAAAAAGATAAAAAATATAAAAAAATTAAAAAAATACATTGAGGGTTGCTTGCACCCTCCCATTCGAGTAACCCTCGACTCGGGCCGTGCTAATCTTAGCATGGATTGTGCTTGGTCTCACTATTTTGACTGAACCTTCTTAGGGGTTGCTTAGCCCTCCATCTATACTGTGCTTCAAGGGAGCTTCACCTCGAAGCGCGCATCGCTAGGCACGACTAGTGCCAAGCGCTTTATTTCTTCATTGCATTGTGTTCTTGATAATTAATTTTTACTGCGTGCTTCGTTACACACTCCAGCACACACCGGACTGAGAATGCCTAGGAAACCAACAAACAAATAATTCGAAAAACCCCCAAATCCACGTTAACGGCGTGAGGGGAAACTAGCTTTGAGAGTCGAGGCAGTTGGGATTCGCGTAACTTTAACTGCGAGCACCCCTCCATAATCCTTTGCCTCAAACCAACTCCATGTATAGTAGGACCTAGTGAAATCCTATAGCAGGAGGCCAGGACCTATATCAGCCTAGCTGCATTTCAATAGTTAGGAACCCATTCTCAAGCCAAGCCTACCTATAATCTAGGTTAAAAATTTTCGTATGTTGTGCTTGATTACTTCCGTTGGTTAATCTTGGATCTCAATCTGGAGCCGCTTTTGGTCCTAGGTGAATTCTCTGGGTCCTAGGTGAATTCTCCCGGTCCAAATTTAGGCTTGCACCCAACTTAGCCCAGGTCTGAACTAGGTTTCGCCTTAGTCCGAACTCAGGCCCCCTCTCGGTCCGAGCCAAATGCTTGTTCCTAGTTCACCTTTGATCCAGTTCAAGTCCAAACCTGGTTTGATCATCAAAACTCTCTGGGTCTAAGTTCAGACTTATACCCAGCCTAGCCCAGGTCCGAACCAGGTTCACACCCAAGTTTCGAACCTAGGTCCCCTTTTGGTTCGAGCCAAGGGCTCGTGCCTTAGCCAACCTTGATCCAGTCCAGGTCCACACCTAGTCTGGTCATCAAAACTCTTTGGGTCTAAGTTCAGGCTTATACCCAGTTTGGCCTAAGTCCGAACCAGGTTCACACCCAGGTCCGAACCTAGGCCCCCTTTTCGTCCGAGATAGGGGCTTGTGCATGAACCAACCTTGATCTAGTCCGGGTCCACACTCGGTCTGATCTTCAGAACCCTCTTGATCCAAGCCCAAGCTTGCACCCAGGTCAGTCCAGGTCCAAACAAGGCTCACACCCAGGTCTGAACTTAGACCCAGTCTTGGTCCGAGCCGAGACTCTTACCCATCTAATCTAGATCTCAGTCTAGGTTCTAGCATAAGTCTAAGCATAAAGTTGCCTCTAAAGCTAGACTCGGCTTACCCTAGTTTAGGGTCTGAACCAAAATCCATTGAGTCTAAATTCCAGTCTAGTCTTAGCCTAGGTCTCAATTAAGGTTTTTCCCCTAGAGTCAGACTAGGTCTACACTAAAGAGTCGAGTCTATATCTCACCGAGTCTAGAAATCATGACCTAGGATCATAGCAAAGCAAGGTCCAACCTTATGCCTCAGCTCAGTCTAGATCCAGAGAACCTAGTCAGTCCGAGAGGTATCGTCACAGTGCACCCTCACAAATCATCCATAGCATTCATGTCAGTGAGCCGACTCTTGACCCACATGGAACCAAACCTAGCCGTCCAAGCCACCTTCAAGGCCACCATTTAAAAGTCACGAGCCAACAAGTTGATAAGGTTTGTAACATCTTGAATAGTCAAGGGGTCAGGCCAAGGGCAATCCTCTAAGACATAGGGGTTAACTTCAAATTCAGTCGGCACAACAAGAATAAGGCCCCAACCCAAATCTTTGAGTCAGCCGATCTCAGCCGTGTGAAACCTGATGGTCAATTAGCAGCCCAACATTCCAGTCTTGGCAATCAGTCAGTTGGTGGGCGAGTGGGTTCACATACAACTAGGGAAAGTCTACGCAAGCAACCCATCACTAGAAAAGATTAGGGTTTTGACTTAACTCGATATAAAGACAATCCTAAGGTGTATGCTTACTTTCAAGACGTGCTCAATGGAAGATACACAATCCAACGCTCTCAATTCAGGAAAGTCAAGTAAGAAGATCAAGTCATAGGCCAAGTCCAACATTTTGGCTCAAACCAAGATAATCATAGGGTTGGTAGCCTACCAATCCAACCCGCTACGGGCCAGCCGTCTAGTTCTAATCATCACTCGAGCTCAAGACTACCTAGAGGGCAGGCTCCCTGTGGCAGTAGTTATGGCATTCCTTCACTATTTCAGTTCAGTGTTGCGACAAGAGAATACCCTGACCTAGGGATAGATCATCTAATCAAGGTCAGGGTCAGGTAGACCCAGCCGCCCAAGGTTAGAGGTCTAGTCGTCATAGCAGCTTGAGTCGTCCATCCCAGTTAAGTGGTGATCCTATCCTGTAGGCCTCCTTGCATAGCCAATTGTGCAACCTCCGAGTAATGGGTATGCTCTGACCCAATTCAACTCGGGCGAGTCTACAAGCCGACAACCGGCACATCAAGTTTAACACATTCCTTAGGCTCAGTCCTTAGGGCAACCCGCTACATATGCCCCACAACCAATTTATATGAACCACATACGACAAAGTCAGTCCAACAGACCACACAACCGAGCCATCTCACAGCTATACGACTCAATTCGCTCATATGAAACACCTTCAAGACGCTTTAGAGAAAATGGGAATATGGGATTTCTCAACTCCTAAAGCTTATGTACAAGCAATTCTAAGACACCTAAAAGATCGACTAGTAGGGTTTGTGATGCCACAGTTCATAAACAGATTTTCAAAGAGGATCCTGAGACACACATCAACGCCTACTTTTTGATGGTTCACACACTACGAGACCAACCCAACCAACTTAAGGTCATGTTCTCGCATAGCTTATGAGAAGAACCCTTGATGTGGCACCAAAGATTCATGAAGGATGACCCTCAAGCAACTCCTGGCGAAATGTTCAGGTAATTTTCCTCCCGCTATAGTGGAGGAAGGCCAAGACTCGACACCCTTGGTAAGTTAATTTCCACCAAACAAAAGACGGGCGAGTCTCCTTCCCTATTTATAACTCGATTCAGAGAGGCCGTTATGTGATTTATTGAAACTCCACTCCCTGAAGCTGCGAAGGTAAGCATGGCATTAGAGAACATGACTCCAAAATATGTCACATTCTTCAGTATGGGGATAGTCCCTTACTCATTTGATGTTATGCTTGAAAGAGTATCGCGATATGAGTGAGGCAAGGAGGATGAGACCATAGTATTTGATAACTCGACTAGTGGAGAGTCCTGTCAAGAAGGAGAGGTGAACATGATCAAGAAAAGCAACCCTTCTGCAAACCATTCATGAGAAAAGACTAAAATTTATTCTACCACATGGAGAATGTAGACTTCCACACTAAGGGAATTTACTCCCATTGATGAGCCTATGACCGATGTCATGAAGAAGTTGTTTAAGGCAAGGCTCATAGAATTACCACCAGAAGCCAAGATTCCTCTTTTCCATGAAGGTGATACGTCTCGATGCTGAGATTGGCATCAAAACTATGCCCATAGCCTGAGGAATGTCAAGCTTTCAGACATAGAGTTCAAGATCTCATCGATAACTGCATGATAAGTGCCATAAAGAAAGATGTTGATGGCAAAGAAAAAGGAGAAACTCTAGATGTCTCGACAAAGAATATTGATGTCAACTTGATTAACTTAAGAAAATTACAAGCTGTACCCAAACCCGAAAAACATCCAGAAAGGCCTTGGAGCACAATAAGAAATCAACTGAAAAGTTCAGTAGATGAAGAACAAAATGAGCATAACCTCACTCAGGAGTTAATGACTAAGGATACTCAAGATCAAAGCAGTGAGGATGACCTTAGCTCCAAGCCCATAACCGAAGAAAGGGGAAAAGAAAGGGGTATCACATATGGAGTTCCACTCTAAGATGCACTCCCAAAAGTGACACAAGAAATCTCCATCATCAAGAGTCACACTAGGGCATATGAACCCTTCAACGTGTACTTCCAAGTTAACACAATAAATGGTTCATATGTGTGTGGCAATGAATCAAACTCGCAAGAGCAATATGAACTTGAGCTTAAGCTCAACCAAGGTTTTGGAGCTATGGATTCTCAAGCCTACGACGACAAGAAAAACCTTAATTATGGGACAATAACTCTTGAGGGGACAAATGAGTAAGTGCTAAAAGAAAGCTCTTCACCTCAAAACCTTGACGACCCACCTAAGTGGGATCAATATGATGAGGACGACGTGTTAGAATCGATGTGGTCCAGATCAACACCCCAAAGTCTCCCATTATGCTTCCAAAAAAAGGGCTAACACCTCAAATATCAAAAGAAGTCAAACCTTTGGAAATTCTATGGGGCCCACTTGGGCCACCTTTACCAGACTTCTTGGCCAACCCACTTATATGGGATGAGAAGCCAAGCTTAGAATTTAACCAAGTCACCTTCGAGGTGAACCCAGTTATAGATGATGGAGAAGCATAGAGCCCAAATTTGACTATTTCCAAAGATTTGACATCTTCACTAGAGTTGATAGAGCTCGAACTTTTAAAAATTCTAAGGTTACCACATGGGCCACCTTCACAAGATTTCTTGAAATATCCACCAATCTGGGATCAAGAATTGGATATTGAAAATCCGATTATGTTACCTCCTCAAGAGGCATGCTCTCTAAAAGTCATTAACGACATGAGCACAACTTCGATAACCGGAGCACCACCATATCAAGAGAATTCATCCTGTGAAGAACAAGTTCCCAACGGAACAGAAAGCCTTGCAAGGGCAACCCCATCAAATATAGGGGAAAACTCCTCACATGAAGAGGACACAATAGGGGCAACTAACGATATTCCCTTCTTCGTTGACTCCCAACATACTGTAAGGCCATTTAATACTAACTCAACCACTCCTCTTGTGCGAGAGTCTCACCTAAGCTTAAGCACAGAGAATGAGCCTACTATGGAGTTAACCTCCGAAAGTAATTCAAAATTTGTAATGAAAAGGATTACCGAAAAGGAGGTTGGTGACCACTCGTCCTTTTGTAAATAACTGAATGAGGCATTCATGCCTCACAATTAAGTATAAAACCTGATGAGCTTATCCGTCCATACAGAAGACTAAATGATTAGGAAACTGAGAGTGATTTTTAGTCCCAAAATCAAGGTCCAAGTGGAGCAATTTAAAGGAAAAGTTCAATGGAGATTCAACAACCATTGTTAAAGAGATTTTGGATGCCAACCTGGGCCAAGGGAAATCAGAGGAAGACCGATATTAGAACCCCCCTGCCACTTGGAGGAGGGAAAGATGATCGAATTCTTACATGATCTTTAGGTGAATTGCTAAAAAAAAAGGGGTACCTTGGACTCTTCTTCGTCCTCCCTCTCTTCCTTTGTCATTGTTTTCTTCTTCAAAACAAAAAAAAAAAAATTCGCTGGGCTGAAAATCCGAAAGGAATCCCAAGCGTTGGAAAAAAGGCTACCAAGCTAAACACCCGAAAGGAACCCCAGAGTAATAAAAAAAAAAATTACGCTGGGCTGAAAATCTGAAAGGAACCCCAAGCATTAGAGAAAAGGCTACCGGGCTGAACACCCGAAAGGGACCCCGAGACGATGAAAAGAAGAAGTTATCTCCTTCCTTCTACTTTCCAAAGTCTTATATCTCTAAACATTCTCTTCCTCCCCCTGAGTCAAAGTGGTGTTTAAGGAAAATCAGTAAGCATTAGCCTGACGGAACATTGTTAAGGACCTAGATCATCTGCAACTTCGAAAGTTGAGTGGTGGAGGAACGAAATCGGAAATCCAAAGAGATACTGAACACCCAGGGGCGGTATGCTGTATTTTTAAGACTCTATTTTGCTTGAAACTCCAGAGAACCCTCCTTGAATTGCAATACAAGAGCTAAGCTTAGAAGATAGAGAAATACTTGATGATTCCTCATCCCGAAGATTCAAGCAAGGACCTGATACGCTCACATAGGGTCCACCAAAGGGGTCACAAGTGGTTAAACTGTAGGACCTATATTAAAAGAAAACCACCCCCCAACAGGGGCAGCAAAAGAAAAATAATGATAATAAAAACTCCATGGTCGTATGAGTATAACTACCGACTACACAATCCATCGCTGCATGACGTTAAACTACTTAGAGGGCTCTATAGTTGCAGGAGTTAAAACTGCTAACCAACCTTGTTTTTTGAAATATCTCTCTTTTTAAAATTTTCACTATATGCCTTTTCTTTTCAAAAACTTTAATTTCTTTATTAAAATCGTGACATGTTCAAGCTCCGGGTTCTATTTTAAAATTCCCCTCGTTTTAAAAATTTCTAAAAAAATACTTTTAAAAAACTAACGAGCTTGGACACCGTATACGATAATTATCGTGTTGCCACGATTACCATGTTGCTGCCTCGTCTCTCTCTCTTCGGAATCGGCTAGACAAGTCTCTTTCTATAGAAAACCTTTTCCTATAGAAAGCCTTAAGAAACCCTAAAGAAATCAAAGAAAATACCAGATCTAAGAATCTGAAACTATGAAACCCCAGAAGTTAAGTGGCATGGCCAAAAAATCTTACTCGAGTTTCAAGCTTGTGAAACTTACCAACATCTCACGTCAAAAACCCTAAGAGGAAAATGCCCTAGGTGGGTGAGTTCGGTGAACACAATGACTTGGAGGGATTAGTTGGTGTGCCCTCTGACCATGTGACGTCAGGAAAAAATTTAAAATGTCTACATTATCTTCGACGTTCACCTGTCCCTCGAAGGATAGGGAACGCCAAAGTGTCTACTTCTTTGCCACTCACCTCCCTCAAAGGTCAGGGAATGCCAAAGAGGGGCAATTGTAGACACCCCATTTTAAATATGACAACTTCTGTGGTTTCTTGAACCCTTAGAACCGCATTACCCAAATAAACCCAAATATATAGTACACACAGCCTACCCTGTGTCCTAGAACCATTTTGCCTACCCAGAACCCTGCAGATACCCTATTTTCACCCAGAGTCCTGCAAACACCCTGTTTTACTAAACAAATCATTAAAAATAGAAGAAAAATATTTTTTACCCAAATTTTCTCTTAGAGCTTTACAAGAGGCTAAGGAACACACTTGAAGTAAAAATTTTCATTTTGGACAAACTTTGGTTTGGGTGACACTAGGTGTGCCGCCCAGACTTGGGCGACACGAGTGGTGCCTCCTAGACTTGAGTGACACTATTAATGTCGCCCAGGCGACACCGCTAGTGTCTACTAGCCCTGTTCAGGCCCAAATTGGAAATTTCTTTCGTGTGTTGATTTCTTACCTTTTTGTGAAGATTTTTACCATATTTGTTTGGGTGACACTAGGTGTGTCGCCCAAATCTGGATCCTTAAAAATCGTATTTTTGGTTGGAGAATCTGTTGGTTATGGAAAGATGTCCTTCCCATTAGATCCTTGGCCTTTATAAACCCTTTTTCATGGGCATTTGAGAGAGGTCTTGTGAGGAAAAATTTGGTGAGCTCATGAAACCCTAATCTGAAAACCCTAACCCTAAGCTTGAGAAACCTTAACCTAGACTTAAGGAACCCTAGTGTTAAACCCTCCTTAGGACAAAAAAAACCCTTTTCAACCAAAGATTGTCTGGTCAACATCTGAATCAGAGAGACAATGAGGATGTCCGTTCTGAAACGGGCGAGCCCTCGAAGGCTCGGAAGTCCTGGGCCATTCGTCCCATTTTGGTATTGTTCTCTTACCCATTCCTTCTTCTTCTTCTTCTTCTTCTTACTGTTTTATTTAATTTGATATGTTTACTGTATTGAATTCGTGTTTTAATGTTTTGGATCATACTGGCTCTGCCACAGATCTGAGAGTAGATCTGCTCGTTTCTATGCTGACCTGGCCTCATATCCGAATTGGATTTGCCCCACTTTCTCAACCACGTTATTTTTATTAGTCTAAGGTGTCAAAATCTGAGGGATTTTCGTCGGAAGATCTGTCTGATTTTCATCGTAAACAATTTTATCTCTCTAGAACTTTAAATTTCAGATAGTTTCTCTCTCTAAAATTACCTGGTAGTTTCTCGCTCTAAAATTTGATATAGTTTATCTTTCCAAATATTTAAGATACTTTCACTGTCTAAAACATAAAAGTTTAGATATTTTCTCTCTAAAAATTTTCAAGTAGGTTACCGGTCAAAATTTTTAATATGTTTTTGTCTATCTAAAACTTAAAAATCTTAGATAGTTTCTCTCTCTAAAAATTTGAGATAGTTCTCTCTAAAAATTTTCAAGTAGGTTATCTATCTAAAATTTTAATATTTTTTCTCTATCTCTAAAATTTTAAGATACTTTCTCACTCTAAAACTTTTAAGTTAAGATAATTTCTCTCTCTATAATTCTTGCAAAATTATCGAAAATACATCTTAATTTTTGCCTAAATAGAAAAAAGCCACATACTTTCCTAATCTCATCCATATCATTTTTCTCATTTTTAGCCCTTTTTTTTTTTTTTTTACCAAAATAGCCTTCATGGTAGTCGTATTACCATGAAGTTCTTACGACGTTTAAAATGTTGTAATGATAGTGAATGATAATTACGGTAAATAAACTACCGCTTTTGTTTCTAATTGGAAGGCGGCGCCTGTCGCTGTATACTTAGACAAAAACCAAAAATGAAATTATTATTGCGATTAAAATTTCAGCAATTTATAGTAACAAATCAAACAGGTGTCCATTAGAGAATATTTTAAGATTTACAAAGATATACGAACAAAATCGCAGAATAGAATTCAGAAATTTACAGTAACAGAAAACAATCTCACAGTATGAAAAAAACAATTTAACGGAAAAAACAAACAAAACTTCTAAAGAAAATTCACAAATTATAGGTATAGAAAATAATCTAAAAAAAAAAAAAAGAGAAATCAAATGAGCCAAGAATCCACCTCCTTTATAGCTTTTCATCATATAAAAAAAGAGATGAAATTCCATGAAATTGTAAAGGAAAATTAAGAACACCACTGAAAATCCCTGGAAAACATTGCCATGGTAGACACGTAGAGCTGCTTGAATCAATAGATGAAGCACTGAACCCAGAGCTCTCCAAAGCATACAAGCAATCCATAGGCGAGAGTAGACTTTGTATTTAAAGTACTTTAAGTACCGTAAAACTTTGGTCATGTTATACAGTAATTTTATTACCATAAAAAGTAGACTTTGTATTACGGTACTCGAAATGTCGTAATACTATCGACTCTTATTAACGTTAACCAAAGACCATTTCCACTTTACTACCGTTTTAGGGCTCTATTCTCCCTTCCCTCCTCAACATTTCTGGTTGTCAATCTCTCACTGGGTCTCTCTCTCCCTCATTTCTGTCACCTCATCAGATCTTTGAGGTAAGAAATCTTTCCTTATTTTATTTTTTGGAGTACTCTGTAGAATTTCAACCAATTTAAGGTAAATACATAATATATTGTCAATTTTAAGTTTATTTATCTCCCTTTCATGGTTTGTTATGGGACTTGGCTCTCTCTCTATACATTGTTCACATGAAGTGGTAAATTGATTCTTCTTTTTTTATGGGATTGATGATTTTTTTTTTATTATTATGGGATTGATTTTTTTTCTTTTTTTACTTTGGTTTGGAAAATTATTGATATCTAAGAAAATATGGCTGACAATAGTCACAATAGTGTTATGTACAATAGCCGCAGTTGTTATTCTATTATGATATTTACGAGAGCAAAATCCCATATTTTATTTTTTTAGTAAAATTTTAATTGCTTCAAGATACTCGCAGTTTGTGACTGTGTCAGAGAGAGAGAGAGAGAGAGAGAGAGAGTTATCTATTGTTTTTTAGCTTGTTTTGGAATGGGTTTTTGGTGTTGGCATTGTAGAAATAAATGCCTTATATTATTTTGGGTTGATATGGCTTTGATTACGAGTTAAAAATAAGAAGGAAATTAGTCCACTTTGAATTTTATTTTTGAGTAGTAATCATTCAATTATTCTTGAGTAGTAATCATGCTAGTGAAACCATGGTGCTCTACATTATATCAATAACATTTTTGCAGCAATTCTACGATTTCTTTATCATGACAAATCTTCATAATTATCCATGAAAATACATGTGAAAGTCATTTCTTGTTTCCCTTGTTAGTTAATCTTGTCCCAATTTTGATTGAAAGTAGTTAAACTTTGTCTCCCAATTATGATTAAATAGGCTTCTGTAATTTCTTTTACAGATTGTTCTCTTACTTTATCATATCCTTTGTCAAGTGTCTGATAGACCAGTAGTAGTGTATTTACCATAAGTTTATTGTTTATGATGGCTTTTTGAACAGGGATCATGACAGAAGATGCACCCTGCCCTAGAGTTCCTGAGATTCCTACATTACTCAATAGACAGAGAGAGCATATATCACAAAAGATCTGGGAATGAGAAGTATGTACAATTGTTTCAAATTATATTCTTTGTCTATCATCTTGGTTAATCAATCACAAATTCCATTACAGGAACGAGAAAATCCCCTCAGGGTTGATGAGAAGGCCAATCGAGCTTCTTTATGACCTTTAACAAACAAATATCAAATCAATTTGGTCAGGAAATTAGGATTGTATCCTCTGACCACAGTAGTGATGACTCACCATGACCGTGACACATTATCTACTATAATCGAGAGGTGGCACGTAGAGACGATTATCAGGTACTTCAATGTAAACGTTGGAGAGATGATGCATACTCTTGAAGATATATGGAAAATTCTTCGATTTAGGGTGACTGGTATAGCTATAACTCTTAGGAGAGTGGACAGCTAGGTTGATTTTATAGGCCACATGCTAGGACGAGTGCCATCTGGTGGTAACCATTCTATTATCCAGCTGACATAGTCGAGGTACACTTTTAAACAGCTGCCACATAACCGTAACCGTATCACCCTTTTACGACACACCCGTGCCTACCTCCTATATCTAGTTGGCTGCACAATCTTTGTGGATTCCACAGATGGTAGAGTGCCTATTATCTATTTATAGCTTTTTGAGGGCATGGTTGTAGTTGGTCAGTATCCATGGGGCGCAGTTGCTTTAGTCTTTTTGTTTCGAGGCTTGTCAAAAGCTATTCGTCCTGGTCATCAACACTTAAGTGGATCTATCACTCGTTTATTGGTAATGCCAGTATATTAATGTTTTGATAGTTTTTTTAAAGTTTGATAGATATTTTTTGATGTAATTCTTGTTTTTATACATGTATTTCAGTGCTGGGCGTACAAGCATTTGAACTTGTTGTGCCAAATTCCCAAAGAAATAAGGGCAGGGCAACTTAGATCTCTCAAGTGGGTCCCTCCTAAAGAATGGGATAACTCTCATAACTTCCATCTCGTACTACGACAGGAGACCGATAATGCGCGGATAAATGATGTTAGTATAGAATAAATATCATTGATTTTGTTTATTTATATTTTAATTAATTTTTGGTGCATGTTATTTAACTTAAAATTTGTCATTTTTTGTCATAGGTCATATGGACCCTATACAATGATTATCCTGACCATGGAAATGAAACTGAAGAGGACAAAGATTACGACATTATTGTTCGTCAGACTGCTTTGTGTCACATATACCTCATATGTGGACACATTTGTGAGGGGTACATGCCAGATCGTGTGCTCTGGCAGTTTCAACTTCACCAATGGATATCAGCAGATCCCTCGCAATGGGAGAGGAGGGAGAGAAGGGGTAAGAAGACTAACAACTGGGCAAATCATCTTTGAAATGAAATAGACATATGAACGAATAGGTTAGATTATATGTATCAGGCTAATGAAAATATGTTTAATGGGAAGCCGATAAAATAATACGTCGAGTGGTATAGGCTAAATACTAGGCCCTTAATCCATAATCCATTTAGGAAACATCTCTGTAAATATACACCTCGAGGTTATAATGATGAAGATAGAATGGTAAGAATATTTTAGAAACATCCATCTAAATACGTACCTCAATAAATTATTGTCATATGACTTGATGCAGCTTAGGACATCGGCCATGCAGCTCGACTTGTACATGAAGGTTACAATCCAAGAAATTGGGACGTAATTGGGGAAGCATTACATTTGCTCAAAATTTATGACCCAAAAGCTACAAGGGAGGAGGATGCATATGAGGAATTGGATTTGGATGATGATGTGGAAGATGTGCAACAATTATGGCTCCCTTCTCCACCAGATGAGGGGCCAAGTAATACACAACCCATCCCCACACTGGTTCAACCAGAGGAGCCTAGATGACAGTTACATCCTCGTGTGATAACACAGCAGGAGAGGAGCTCAAATACATAATTGTATATGCCACAATGGGGAGACAAGTTGTCAGTACGATGAAAGCATTCATAATGATATTTTATGTTTTTTTGTTGTAAAGAGGTCAGTAGTGCCTATACTGCTTTTTGTAATCTTTGTGATATATTTTTTTTTGTGATATTTGTAACACTATTCTGCATCTTATATACTTATTGGAATGAGAACCTTTGATAGCTTGGATGTGTCACAATTCCTTACAACCATTTGAGCTATGCGTTGTTTAATTTGAAAGACATTCAATTTTTAAAAAGTATATGTTGTTTAATTTTAAAAAAGACATTCAATTTTAAAATGAAGACATATGGTGTTGTGGCATGTTCAAATTTATGTGTGGCACGTTCAAATTAGAAAAAAAAGCGAAAAAATAATTACAGCCTCTTTTCTTCCGTAAAGATTAGTTTTACCTTTATGGTAAAAAAATTACCGTAATAATATTTATGGTCATTTTTTACCGTAAAGATCACCTAGAGCTTTACGATATCCAAAAGACTATAATGTCCAATTTTCTAGAAGCATTTTTGACCATTACGGTCTTTCTTTTACTGTAAAGCTCTGTTTTATCTTTACAATAGTTTTTTTACCGTAATAATCTTTACGGCCTTGTTTTTACCATAAAGATTAGTTAAAGTTTTACGGTACCCAAAAGACCATAATGATAAAAAAAGCTTAGGTCGAGTTTTAGCATTACGGTTTCTGGATACCATAGTGCTTTTACTCATCTTTACAATAAACAAAATATTGTTACAGTAAAAACATTACCGTGAAGTTAATGCTGAGCTTTACGGTAAAAATAAAACCGTAATTTTTTTTACACTTTTTTAAAAAAATTGAACAATCAGATGCCACACATAATTAACTTAAAGATCATAATGAGTATTACAATATTGTTTTTAGTGAATTCACGTTTTAGACTTTTTTTAAATTAAGATTAAGTTTTCTTTTTAAAATTGAATAAGCCTGAACAAATACTTTTTTTAAATTGAACAGGCACTCATCAAAATCAAGAACTTTAGATATTTTATTAATTGAACCAAAAAGTCATATAAGCAGGCATTAGCCTCTTTACAAATTCATAAACAAAATGGCATATTAAAAAAAGATCAATTGGGACTAATGGGCTATTTACAACATTTCATATACTTGATTTTCATGTATTCCGGTTATGACCTACGACCCAGCATCGACTACACTTAAGAGGCCTAAACTCTTTATACTCTGTTTGCCTATGTCATTTCTTTGGCCGAATTGCGGTTCACCTTGCAACTGGTGGCATTACTATTGTATAGACAATAACTTACAACTCTAGTGCATTAGGCATTAGATTGAAGGGAAGGAGAATGCTTTATGGTGTAATTGAACTGTGAAATAAACGCCATAAAACTTTGTAACATCTTCAGGCCTAAGATCTATAGTGGCGATTGCATGACTGCACGTTAACCCACTAACCTGCGACACCCGACAACTTCATGTATGTGTCGTCAGATAAACAACATATTTCTTATCCGCATTGATTTCATACATATCATCATGTGCCATATGACTGTATGAAGGAATCTGAACTTATCCCTCCTTTTGTCTAGTACCTCTTGGGCTTTCGGTGTAAGCACGTCGCTCCATTCTCAGGACATGGCCATCTTCTTTGAAAATTTTCCCATGAGCTCAACCCTTAGGCACTCAAGGAGTTTAATAAGGGGCTTCTCCCGAGCATTTAATATCCACCGGTTATATGGTTCAACGATGTTCGATGTCAGATGATTGTATCTACAACCCCAAAAATATGCGTTTGTCAAATAACCCCAAGAATATGTGTTTGCCAAATATTTTGGATGTTGTAACATGATCCAGTCATAGGCCTCAGCATTTTCATTCTTAATCTTTGTCATGTACTCATCGAAGTCTGATATAGACAATGCATGTGCAGCTTTCCAATAAAGCTTTGTGAACGCTGAATTTTTATAGCCCTTTTTGAAGTTATCGGCAAGGTGATTCATAGAATAGCCTTGTTCACTAGTTGGGAATACTTTTTCAATTGTGGCTTGTAATCCTTTCTGACGATTTGAGATAATAGTCAATGCTGGCAAATCAAGCCTCTCGTCAAACTACTCATTGAGAAGCTCTAGAAACCAAGTTCAACTTGGTGTATTTTCACTCTCAACCACTGCATATGCTCTAGGAAATATATTTTCATTCGCATCTACTCCAACTACAGCCAATAATATCCCTTTGTATCTTACATTAAAAAATATCCCATTTAGTCCCATCAGTGGCCTGCAACCATACATAAAACCATACAAACAGAGATGATTGCCTACAAATACATGCTCAAACCTATCATGATCATCTGTTTGAATAATCGTTACGGTTCTAGGGTTAGTGATTCAGATCTTATGAAGGTACTTGGCGATATCCTCGTGTGCCTTTACATGGGAAGCCTCATTTATCTATTGTGTAACCTCTTTGTCCCGCCATGCTTATTGGTAAGATAGCATGACACTGTGCTCAAGTTATATATCATTAACCACATCTCCAGGTGTCAGATTGGGCATATCATTCAAATGATCTTTGATCTTGCTTGCCACCTAGTGGCTTCGGGCAAATGGCTGATGAACCCTACCTACTCCGCCAGTACATGAGGGCATGTTTACAAACTTCTTCACCCTGAAGAAGTTTGTTGTATTAACTCGCCAATAGCATACTTACCATTAACACCCATCTACAGCACACCTCGCCCATACACATCTCTCCTCGCTTTTTATAAACTTCACATTGAAGTTTTATGATATGACATAATTAATAAGGTGATTACAGTATGCCTATATGTCATCAAAATCCTGACCACATCGAAGTACAACTTCCTAACAGTTAATCCTAATGGGGCTTTCTATCAGATCGATTTCGTCGATATGCCGCTCGATTTCTGAATCATGCTCATCTTCTAGGCCTATGCCTGCATCACCTTCATTGTGAACTAATTGCTCTGATCGGGAGCTGTGGTTGAAAAAAAATTTGAAGAACGAGTAAGAATTATCTTAACACATAAAAAAATATTAATAAAAAATAATAATAATGAATTTCATTGCAAACTTCTTACATGGCTATTCTTGATGGACCATTACCGAGTACTGTTGGTGGTTGATATTCAGTGGAGTCAGACTCAATAGATCTGTTTGATATGTGCTCTGGTCAGGAACTGCTATCAAAGTAAAATTTGAAGAACAATTGAAAATTTTCTTGATCCATAACAAAATATTGATAAATAAAAATAATAATGAATTTCACTATAAACTTATTACATGGCCAATCTTGATGGACCATTATTGGGCACTATTGATGATCAATATTCAATGGAGTCAGACTCAATAGGTCTGTTTGATATGTGCACTGATAGGGAATTACTATCGAAATAAAATTTGAAGAACAATCGAGAATTATCCTATCCCATAACAAAATATTGACAAATAAAAAAATAATGAATTTCATTGCAAACTTCTTACATGACCAATCTTGATGGACCATTATCAGGCACTGTTGGTGGTTGAAATTCAGTGGAGTCGGACTCAATAGGTCTCTTTGATACATACATGTCGTCATTATCATCAATACGTATCATATTATTGTCATTTGATAACCCTGGGTAAATATACCTAATAGTCATAGTACTTGGGGCACAATTTGATACTTTTGACAAGTGATCTTTTACTTAGTCAAATGATGGGATCCCCCTAAAAAATATAACCTTCGTATCCTCACCATCATAGAAAATACGTCCATCATTATATTTCCTGTTGAAAAAACCACCAAAGTGTAAAATGATTTTCACTTTGTTGTCACGCATTATTGTTACTTACAAGCTCAATGGATGAGAGAGAGAGAAAGAGGTGGCTAAGGAAGATGAGGAAAGACGAGTTTATAATAAGGAAATAGTGAAAATAAGGTTTTATGTTAGAAATCGACTTAAATTGCGGTGTATGAACTACAGTATAAAATGCCCTAAGTATTACAGCACTTAAAGTGCCCTAAGTGTTACAATATTTAAAGTACCGTATAAAATACCTAAGTATTACGATACTTAAAGTACCGTATAAAATGCACTAACTATTGCGGTACGTAAAGTTAATGTTCTTCACGGTAATACAACTACCGTGAAGGTCATTTTGTTCCAAAAAAAACCAAAACTGAGAAAAAAGGGTATAGACGAGGTTTACGAAAGTTTGGGGTTTTTTTATTTTTTTCAATTAAGCTAAAATTAAGGTGCAATTACGATAATTACCCCTTTTTTAATTACGCAAAAATTAATGTATATTTCTGATAATTTCTCAAAATTCTTAGATAGTTTCTTTCTCTAAAAATTTTTAGGTAGTTTATCACTCTAAAACTTGATATAGTTTCTCTCTTTAAATTTAGACATTTTGTCTTTCAAAAACTTAAAATTTTGACAGTTTCTCTCTCTAAAAATTTGAGATAATTTCTCTTTCTAAATTTTTTCAAGTAGGTTCTCTCTCTAAAATTTATATCATTTTTATCTATAAATTTTTAAGATACTTTGTCCTTCTAAAACTCAAATTTTAGATAATTTCTCTCTCTAAAAATTTTAAGATAGTTTCTCTCTCTAAAAATTTTAGGTAGTTCCTCTCTCTAAAATTTGATATAGTTTTTCTATTTAAAATTTACGATACTCTCTCTAAAAACCTAAACTATAGGATAATTTAGAGTTTTCAAGTATTTTCTCCTTCTAAATTTGATATAGTTTCTCTCCCTAAAATTTTAAGAAAAATTCTCTCTTAAACTTAAAATTTGAGATTGATTCTCTCTGTATTGAAATAGCTTCTTTCTAAAGAATTTTTAAGTAGTTTCTCTCTCTAAAATTGGATATAGTTTCTCTATCTAAAATTTTAAGATACTTTCTCTCTTTAAAATTAAATTTGAGATAGTTTCTCTTAAAATTGGGATATAGTTTCTCTTTCTAAAAAATTTCAGGTAGTTTCTATCTCTAAAATTTGATATTATTTATCTCTTTAAAAAAATTTTCTCTAAAACTTAAAAATTTGAGATAGTTTCTCTCTCTAATTTGTGGGGGTGATTTGACCAAATTAATTGTATTCGATAAAGTGGACAGCTCCGATGTATGTGAAAATAACAAAATAGTATATCAATGCAATGCTATTATACATATTATTATATTATTATGACTCTCATTATTAATATATGCTATTGTATTCTCTCTCATGCTTAAGCCAACTTTTTCTTTGACTTTGTGTATCCATGGTTTGTCCTTCTTTCTTGCTTAAAAAACACGTGATTGTGGGTCCACAAAAGTTGCCAAACATGTTTTTGTGCAAAATACCTTGGGTATACAATACATGATTTTGGATACCTAATCGAAACGATCCTTAATGTTTCAAAGTGGTGGTTGGGTGGTGAGTTACTACCTTGGGAACTACACCTATTTGTGAAATTAAACAGCTTGTAAATGTGAGAAATAATCAACTTAAACATGAACGTAAGCATGTTTGTAGATAAGCAAATAGTGAAGGCTGACGACCTCTCCAAAAGAGATTTCTCCAAATCCCATTTTTTTTCTTATTAGGTTCTGAGTTCTTCAAATATTCCAATTCTGAATATATCGATGTTTGGAATATCTCAGTCTCCAAAAATTAAGATCATATTTCCCCTTGTAAAAGTCTTAGTAACTGAAGAGGACGACTTAACGAACAAAGAAAAAAAATGAGATAAAAGAAGAGCTGATTAAAAACAAAAAAACAAAAACAAAACAACGGGTGAAGTTTGTATAAGGTGTCCATCTATATTGTACAATTAAAGCGCATCTCTGAATTTTGCCCAAAGATGTAGTTTCGGTATCAGAAACTTTATACTTGCTTGAAAATCTTGTTCAACCCTAATTATGAAACTAAGAATTTCAACAACGGTGTATTTGGAGTAGATCTATAAATACATGAAAATCTTGAAAATAGATGATCTAGATAACTTGTTATAAGGTAAACTACTTTTAATACGTGATATTTTTTTTTCTTTATTGCCATCCATCTCAAGGTCAAATGATCAATTTGATGGTTTTCTAATTTCGGAACACTCTCCTCTACTGGATTTTTGAAGTGCAGCTTACTTTAGTAGTATAAAGCTAGAACCTCATATAAACTTTTTTCCCCAAAAAAAAAGAGTGTTTGTAGCAATTCAAGTAATATTACAGTTATCATCATTAGTGGAAGCAACAAGACACTTCTACTCACCAGCTCCTTCCTTCACCATCAACCTGTATTCTCTCTTCACAAAGGACGGCTGCCCCTCCCAACATCGTACCATATTTCAAAGTTTTGCTGCTAAATATTTATAAATATGGAAGTCCCACTTAATAGAAACAAAATTTAATCAAGATAGGAAAGTGTATTGTTTTTTCTTTTTGAGAAGAGAATGTAACAAGATAAAAAAGCATTTATTGCATGTAACAAATATGAAAGTGTATAGTACACCATTGTACTGCCATTATATATACAATGAAAGAACCATCACAAGAAGTATGTGGGGCACAATTATTTTTTCAAAGAGTTCCTCACTCTCTAAAATTTTCTTGATGGTATAAGAGCAACCATCGATCCCAAGCTCAACTTCCATGTTAGGATTTCCTCTATTGAAGGTAAGTCCCTCTCTTGAAACACTAAACTCTCCGTTTTTCTCACTTCATATTTCCCAAAATCTCCTTGTTAAATCCCCTTTGCAAATTCTCCTTTTTATATCCCTTTGGACTCTATTTTATATACCCAATTTCTATCAAAAAAAAAAAATCTGAATCCACTCTCATACCCTCTCTCATCAATTACCTCTTTGCTCTAATGGACACTTCATCCTCATCAAACAAATATCCCTATCCCTTTACCCTTAATATAGGAAACTTTATGTCTATTAACTTGACGTAAAACAACTATCTATTATGAGAACTCAAATACGTTCTCTCATTGAGAGTCAGGAACTTTTTGAATTTATTAATGGTTATTGCCCTACACTGAATCAAAAGATTTTCTCTCCTTATGGTATGAGTGAATCGAAAACCCAGACTACAAATCATGGCTAAAGTCCGACTGGCTTCTTGAAGCCTAGATCATAAGGACATTATTAGAATAGTGTTTTGGCCTTGTTGTTGCCCTCAAGACTTCTGTATAAGTTTGGAAATGCCCTGAAGAATGCCTACGTAGGTAATTCTCAAGCTAGGGAGTTCCAACTTACCCAGCAACTCCGACTCTGCAAGAAAGGGAATTTAACCCTATCAGAAGACATACGCAAATTTAAGAGTATTGTGATAATTTGGTGGTTATTGAAAAAGTTGTACTAGATGAAAATAAAGTTTTTTGGCCTTTGACATCCCCAAAATAAAGTTGTTCGTTACTTGGAATCTAAATAATTGATTAATGTTGATGCATTATATAAATCTCATTCTATCTATGCTAGTTGTCAAATTGGAAAAAGTTGTACGCTTCCTTTTAGTGGTATTGATAAAACCTCTATTGAATCTCTCTTAAAGATTCATTCAAACTTATGGGGCCCCGTTCCAATTTTATCTAATCAAAGTTATCGATTTTATGTGGTCTTTGTTGATGATTATATTTGGTTTACTTAGATTTATCATTTGAAACAGAAATCTAAATTTTTCGATGCATTTATGAAATTTCATTGTATGGTTGAACGGGGGTTTGATAAAAAAAGTTCGAGTTTTTCAATGTGATGGAGGTGGTGAATTTGGTAAGAAATAATTTATTGATCATTTTAATGACAATGAAATCATGCAACAATTGTCATGTCTGAGAACTCCTGACCAAAATGGAATAGCTGAAAGGAAACATATAAATGTTATAGAATTGGGTTTTACAATGATGATTCATGCAAGAATTCTTAAACGTTTTTAGATTGAAGCCTTTAATACCGCAATATTTGTTAGCAATAGATTTCCCTCTTACCAATTAAGAATGGATTCACCATACTCATTATTGTTTGCATGCTTACCTGACTACTCCTCACTTCGAGTTTAGTCGTCCATGTTTTCTATATCTTCGAGACTATGCTACAAAAAAATTTAGTCCCCGTTCTCTTTCATGTGTATTCTTGGTCTATAGTATCCAACATAAGCGTTACAGATGTCTACATCTACCCACAAGACCAGTCTATATCTCTAGACATGTTGTATTTGATGAAAATATTTATTCTCATGTTAACCCGCATTTCTTTGTTTGATAGTGCTCAAGTTCAAGGGGAGCTGTCATCGTTTGCAGAATGGTCAGAGTGATATGTTTGACATACAAACTCCTTCCTCTTCTGCTTCACCATCTCCACATGAACCACCCATACAAGACGCCCTTGATATATCGGGTCCCTTAGGTCCTGCTTTGCCCATCATAAATGATAGCTCTCCAACTTCTCTTGTAGTGGAAGACATCATTACAACAACACCAATCCAAGATGTTTAGGATGATACAATACACAATCATGTTGATGAAAGTGTTGTCACTCAAGAAACCAACTAATCTAATTTTTTATCAGCCTCTGAGCCTCCTCGCCATCACATGGTCACAAGATCTTAACTCAAAGACCTCAAACTCTCCCATCTATGAGAGCAATATCAAGTGCTCCTACTTTTGAAGTTATCCCTTCTAAACCTAAAACCGTTAAGTCCGCCTTGGGTCATATGGGTAGGCACTGTGCGATGGAAGAGAAAATTAAAGCCCTACATGTTAATTCAACTTGGGAGCTAGTTCCATGTCTTCTAGGTATGAATGTCGTTGGTTGGCGTTGGGTCTATAAGACTAAATTAAAGTTTGACTGTAGTATAGAAAAACTTAAAATTGCCCTATCAAATAGTTTGATGTGAAAAATGCTTTCCTACATGATTTTCTTAATGAATTTATATTTATGAAACAACCTCTTGGATTTGTGAGCTCAAACAATCCAAATCACGTCTGCAAATTAAATAGAGCCTTATATGGTCTCAAGGTACTATTATCCTTCTCTTTTATGGTGATGATATTATTGTTACTTGTGATAATGCAGATCTTCTAGAGCGGTTCATTTCTCAACTTAGAAAAGAATTTTCAATGAAAGATCTTGGGCCGCTTCATTACTTTCTTGGCATTTAGGTATCTTATATTTCCATCGCAACGCAAATATGTATGGGATCTTCTTAATCGTGCTCAGATGCTTGGTGCCAAACCTAAAGGAAGAATAATATTCATGAGAATTCTGATCCATTTCTTGATCCATCCCTTTATCGGAGCATTGTTGGTGCACCCTAATACATTACCATAACATGGTCTGACCTTTCCCATAATGTTAATACAATGTGCCAATTTATGCATGCCCTGACAATTGCACATTTTCAAACAATGAAGCGGATTCTTCATTATCTTAGGCGTACACAATCCTATGGTATAAGAATATTATCTGCTAATTCCCTTGAGTTATATGCTTTCTCTGATGTCGACTTGACTGGGTGTCCAAGCCATTGTCGTTCAACCACTAGTTTTTGCGCCTATTTTGGTTCCAACTGTATATCTTGGAGTGCTAAGAAACAATCGATTGTGGCTCATTTAAGTGTTGAAGCAAAATACCGATCTATGGCATCCACTGCTGCTGAATTAATATGGCTTTCTTTTATTCTTCTGGATATTGTGGTGCTTCTTCTTCAGCCACCAATACTTTTTTGTGACAATCTTACTACTCTCTACATGAAAATTAATCTTGTTTTCATGCTCGGACAAAACACATTGAGTTGGACTATCAATTTGTGCCTAAAAAGGTTGCTCTTGGATTGCTTATCTCTCGATTTGTTTCCTCTCGCAATCAAGTGGTTGTTATCTTTACCAAGCCTTCGCCACGAGATGTTTTGTGAGATCTTTGCTTCAAACTCAAGCTTCAAATGCCTCCTCGGCCGAGTTTGAGGGGGGGTAACAGAAACAAAATTCAATCAAGGTAGGAAAGTGTATTGCTCTTTCATTTTGAGAGGGGCATGTAACAAGATAGGAAAGCATACATTGCATGTAACAAAATAGAACACCATTGTACTACCATTATATATACAATGAAAGGACCACTACAAGAAGCATGTGGGGCACAATTATTTTTCAAAGAGTTCCTCGCTCTTTAAAAATTTCTTTACCACTGGCCATGCAAATCGTAAGGCATAGATATTGCCTATCCTCGATGAAAGCATTCTTTGATGGTAACTTGTAAAAAGCATTATCTACAAACTCGAAGCTAATTCTTGGATATATATAAAAAAGGAACAAGATTGATATTGTAGAGACTGTAATAACGAAATAGAGAAGAGAAAGATAAATAGATCAACACAGCATCTACGTGGTTTGGCAATGGTGCTTACGTCCACGAAGGAAACCAGAATTTCATTCATAAGGATTACTCTGGTTTACCAAAGATTTATCGAGTTACAACTCTTGCTTTTTAGGAAGCAAATTCCATATAATAGTAATCTCACAATATAGGAAATTCAATTTAGGAAACTTTCATATCTTGTATTATACAAGATAGGAAGCTCAATATCTACTTTCTATAACTGTCAACACTCCCCCTCAAGTTGGTGCATTGACATCAATAGAGCCCAACTTGGATACTATCTGATGGAACTTTGTTTTCGCAATAGCTTTGGTAAATATGTCTACAAGTTGGTCTTCACTTCGAACATAAGGATAATAATTTTTTACTGAACCTTTCTCTCACAAAGTGACAATCAATTTCTATGTGCTTAGTTTTTTCATGAAAAACTGGATTGGAGGCTATATGATTAACTGCTTGATTATCACAAAACATCTCTATTAGATTGACTGTTGGGAACCCCATATCTCGAAGTAGGTATGTTAGCTACATCAATACATTTGTAATTAAATCCATAGAATTATATTCGGTCTCTACACTGGATCGAGCAACTACATTTTGTTTCTTACTTTTCTAAGTAACTAAGTTTCCTCCTACCAATGTACAATAGCTGGTAGTGGACCTCTTATCAATTGGACTACCTACCCAGTCAATATCAGAATAACCACTAATATTAGTGTGACCATTCGATTTCAATCAAATATCTCTGCCGAGTGACAACTTAAGATGTCTGAGAATCCTATTGACAACCTCAATATGACATGATATAAGAACATGCATAAATTGGCTCACAAGACTATCTGCATACATTATATCTGGTCGTGTTAGAATCAAATAAATCAATCTATCTACAAGTCTCTGAAAGGGGCCCATATCTTAGAGAGGTTTTCCATTTGTTGAATTAAGCTTGCAATTAATATCAACAGGGGTGTCAATGGGTTTGACTCCCGGTTTCCCAAGTCTTTCAACAGATTTAATACATGTTTCCTTTGAGAAATGAAGAGTCTCTTTTTTGAATGTGCTAGTTCATATCCAAGAAAATACTTTAGTTTACCAAGATCCTTGATGTCAAATTTTTTATGAAGATAATTTTTAAGCTTTATGATGCTTTTTTATCATTACTTGTAGTGGTAATATCATCAACATAAATGAGTACAACTGTTGTACATGAAGTTCCTTTGTTTGTGAACATTAAAGAATCAACTGAACTTCTAAGAAACCTGATACTCATCAAGGTTGAGCTGAGTTTGACATACCATGCGCGAGGTGATTGTTTAAGTTCATACAAAGTCATCTTTAATTTGCATAGAAGACCTTTCTCATTTTCTTTAAAATGGCATAGAGGAAGACTCATATGGACTTCTTTTTCAAGGCCACCATGTAAGAAGGCATTTTTTATATCCGTCTGATGCAAAGGCCACCCACAATTAACTGTAATAGACAAAATAATATGAACACCATTCATCTTGGCAACTGGTGCAAAAGTCTCTTTATAGTCCACTGTATAAGTTTCGATAACTCCTTTGGCCTCTAACCTCGCCTTATGTCTCTCAATAGACCCATCACTATTATATTTGATTTTATAAACTCACCTACAACCATATCCTTTCGTCTCTTTAAATAGCTTGACAATGTCTCAAGTATGGTTTTTGTCACGTGCTTGAAGTTCCTCTTTCAAGACATTCCTCCACAGAGGTTGAGAAAAAGCATTATGAAAGTTGGTTGGTTCAAAATTATTAAAAATATAACTCAAAAAAAAAAAATAATCATTCATAAAAAATATGATTTTGAATATACTAAGAAACTACATAGTACGTATAAAAAAATCTTGAAGTTTAGAGGAAGGTTGAGAGAAAAAAGAAGACATGCATAAGGGGGGATTAGGAGGGGCCACGGCCATGGTGAAGTCTTCTTCTTCTAAAGCAGTTTGGTGAGTTTTAGTTGTATCTTTAACTTCTATTTAATCATCATGACTTGTTCCTCACGCGTTGGACACATCACTGGTACTAATATTAGACAAGAACAAACGACCTCTTGAACACTCCTTCGAAGTCATATTTTCCAAACCACTCTCCAATGTATTAGGGAAATAAGACTCTATTGTAATAAGATGAACAGCTCTAGAAATCTGAATTTTTCTGGTTGTGGGATCCTAATATCTGTATCCCTTTTGAGTGGAGGAGTATTCAAGAAGGATACATCTACTAAAACATTTATCAAGTTTGTCACAGTTGTGCCCAACCACATGAACTTAAGACACGGATCCAAATACTCGCAAATGAGACAAGTCAAATTTTCTATTTTTCAATATTTCAAGTGGAGATTTATCCTTTAGAATTTTACTTGGAAGTCTGTTAATCAGAGCAAGTAGTTAAAACATCTTCAGACAAATAATTTTTGGAACATGTATGTGAAACATCAAAGACATTATAGCTTCCAAAAGGTGTCTATTTTTCCTTTCAACAACTCCTTTCTGCTGAAGTGTTCCAACGCATGATGTTTGTTGTATAATACTAAGATTCAATAAATGCTCAGATAAAGTTTTATTCACATACTTTGTACCATTATCAGTCTGTAGAATTCTAATCTTGCCATTATATTGAGTGCAAATTAGTTTGGAAGCTTCTTAGAAGATAAGGATTTTTTTTTTTTATTTCAATAAATATACCCAAGTGGCACGAGACCAATCATCAATATAAGTAACAAAATATTTAAAGCTATCATAAGAATCAACTAAGGTAGGTCCCCACACATCAGAATGTATCAAATAAAAGGGTTTCTTTGAAACACGCATAAAAGACTAAAAAACAAGTCTTATCTGTTTTGAGAATTTACACACTTCACAAGAATGAGAGTTTAAAGATAAATATGACTTTTATAATTTTTAAAACTTTATCTAAAGGGTGTCCAAATCTCCAATGCCATGGTTTATTAATATTGGAATTATCTTTATTGGCAACCAAAGCTTTATTCATTCTCCTGATTAAATAATATAGCCCATACGACGATCTTCCATCACCAATTTTCCTCCCCGTGGCCCGGTCTTGAAAAGTTATAGAGTTGGGGGAAAAAATAATATTGTAATTCATGCTTTGAGTAATTCTACTAACAGACATCAAGTTAAAAGAAAATGATGACATAAATAGAATTTCAGAGTTATAAGACTTGGAGAATAACTTGGTCTTACCAACACCTTGGACATGAATCAAGGAACCATTAGCAATAGACACAGGGTTCATATTTCAGTATTTTTGAGGTTGGATAGATATTGTAAGTTGCCAATCACATGATCTGTGGCCCCTGAGTCTATTATCCAAAGTAAAATATATTAAGAAGACATGAAAGCATAAGAGTTACCTGTGTTTGGGACTGAAGAAGAAAGACCATGTGTGGAGGAAGGATCATAGTTGTTACTCAGTTGCTGATAAAGATCACAGTTGCAGTGACGAGTTTGCGTGATTGCAGTCAGAGCGGTAGACCTATCAGTTATTTAGTTACTAATGGGCTTTTTGTGTCATATTTTTCATTATTATCGATTAGGGAAAATTTCTCAACATTTTATTTGGAGATTTTGAAATCAAGATTCATGATTTTCTTCCTAGGTATGTGTCCTAGTTTAGATTATCCAAAGAGAGAACGAGAAACTAACTTTCTCTCTAACTAAAAGGGAACCACTCCATTGGAACCACTTTTCTATAAGAAACAAGCCTCTCAATCTTCAAAAAACTTCAGCAGGCACAATCAAGATATTGCTCTCCATAGGAAGCTCTCTTTTCTCTAAGGTAGACCTTGCATCTCATGCACAAAAGGCCCTGCCCCCCTCTCCCTAGATGAAGCCACCTTCCCATATGGTGACCCAAATAGAGCACACAAATTATCTACACTTTCCTCTCATATATAAAAGATTAGGAATCCACACTAAATAGAAAACTTATTGTAGATGTTACATATATTTCAAAACCATGAGATATATCCAAGAGTCCTAATTTTTTTGGATTTTTATTTCATTTAGGAAACTTATCAATATCAATCTCAATCCTTCGTGGGGTAGGCTAGGGTGTAGGCTAAGGAGTGTGGACTATGGGTAAGTTAGGGAGTATGGGCTATGGGTTATTTATCTCTCTACCAAAGTTTTCTCTCCCCTCACCACTTGATCTAGAGAGTAAGAAGCAAAAACAAATGACACACGCTTAATGCTTCAATTTTATTCCCAAATTATCAAGCTTTCTCCAACCTTTACAACAAATGACTTAAGCTCACTTTTTTAACATAATGATCAAAATACCCCTTAGATCTTTTGAGCAAATGACAAAACCATCTCTTTATGAGGGGCGTCTTGTCATTGCTAGACGTCATGAGTAATTTTTTGGATTCTTGTAGCGATAATTCGGGCGATCAATCGTCATAGAATAGATGCCTATCTATCACAGACATTTTGATGCGCTTTGATTGTCTTGAAACAGGCTTTTCATGAAGAACCAAAAATCCCGCCAAATCCATACAGCTCGAGCACAAATCGAGTATGATTCACGATGTTTCGACTCCTAATTTTGATCACGAATTAAAGAGTAATGTCACAATCATTTTGCACTAAATTTCATCCGATTTGGTTTCCGTTTGAGCAAATTCCAAATTTGGGAAGTCGCCAAAAAAAGGTATTCCAGTGACCGAAAAATCTTACCATGTTTTACCTCGAAATTCGCACTATCTGGCCTCAAATTGTGCCAAAACATTATACCAAATTGTATCCCTTCGCGATACAATTACCACAGATTCAAATTTGTGACGATCTAACACATCGATATCAAGTGATGACTTCATGAAGTTTGGGATGTCTTCTTATTTAAAATTCTGATTTTCATAGTTTTAGATTCATCTTCTCTCTAGAAATTTTCTCGTCTCGGGCCATATCACGAAGTGTTCCATGTGTCAAAAGGAACGGGTCGTCGAGACCTAGCTTGTGTCCAAATTTGAGCTTATTCTTACTCAAAACGAACAAGTTATGAGCATTTGAAAATCATCCTGAAATGGGAAAATACAGTTTCCATAAATGGAATCTGGTTCACCGAGGTTGCACCTCAATAGTGTAAAACTCATTTTTTTATGGTAAGTTAGCCCTAGAACGGTCCTGGAAGGTCTGATTGAGCCTAAATTTCGTCCCTGATGGTTTTGCGATGTTTAAGATCTAATGGCAGTGGTCTAGTATTCATTTGAAGCCCCGAAAAGTGGGATGTAGTTGTAAGGTCATTTTTCAGCATGTAAGGAACTCGATTTGAGAACCGAGTTTCATCTTGATTATATCAAAACTTATAGGAATGTGAAGAAACTTTGTGAGCGTCCTTCGGGCATCCCAAACTACTTTTTTGAGGTTTCCCAGTTTTAAGCTTATTTCGCAATTTCCCATGGTCTGGCAGTGTCTTCGGTATCGATAGGACCAGGTTATTATTGGCTCTCTCCTTATGCATCTTGGGGATACAAATACATCAAAAATGACACATAACAGAGATAAGAATAGAAGGAGAGAAGAGAGTGAGGAAGAGAAAAGAGTGAAGAGAGAAATAAAGAAAGGGACCGGGTGAACATGACAAGAAGAGAAGAGGGTAGAAAGAGAGAAGAGGGGGAGAATGAGAGAAGAAGAGAGGGAGTGAGAGTGGGAGAGAGAGAGGGGAAGGGAAAGAAAGAGAGAGATGGGTCAATGACTAAGCCACAGACTTGAGAGAGAGAGAGAGAGGAGGGGGAGGGAAAGTTGGGGCAGCAACTAAGCTGCTAGCCAAAGTAGTGCGAAAGAGGGAGAGAGAGGACAGGCCAATGGTTATGCCATTGGCCTGAGGGGAGAGATAGAGGAAAAGAGAGGGGGAGAGAGAAGGAGAGAGAGAGGGGAGAAATAGAGAGAGGGGGAGGGAGAGGAGAAAAGAGAGAAGAGAGGAGTGAGAAAACAAGAAATAAAGAGAGGACGAGAGAGAGGAGAAGAGAGAGAAGAGAGAAAGAGAGAGATAGAGGAGAAATAGAGAGAGGGAGTTGAGGTAACGACTAAGCCACTAGCCTAAGTGGTGTGTGTGTGAGAGAGAGAGGTTGGGGCAGCAGCTTGGCCGTTAGCCGAGGGAGAGAAGAAGAGAAATATAAGGAGAGAGAGAATGAGAAAGAGAGAGGGAGAGAGAGAGTATAAGAGAGAAAGGAAGAGAGGTGAAAAAGAGAGAACAAAGAGGGAGAGAGAAGGAAGTTAGGCCCGAGTACTTATGCAGCGAGTTAAGGGCTCGAGCTCAAAAGGTTAGGCTTGGTCCCAATGCTCCTTGAGAGATCCTTGTAGGGGAAGAGGGTCAAGGTTTTGGGATGGAGGGTCTAGGTGTGCTAGGTTTAAGTGTAGGGATTGGAATATAATATATGGTGGGGCTAGGCTAAGGTGTGTAGATTGGGTAATCTGTGGTCTAGAGTAGTATGGGTAGCAAGGACTATGGTTTAAGGTTAGGGTGGTATGAATAATGTTCACTATGGTTTAGGATTGAGCGTAGAGTGGACTATGGCCTAGTGTTGAGGTGGTCTAGGGTAGAGTGGACCCAAGGTAGTCTAGGGTAGAGTGGACTATGGTCTAGGGTTGAGGTGGTCTAAAGTAAAGTGGACTATGGTCTAGGATTAGGGTCTTGGTGATCCAAAGGTATGCTCTTACAAGTAAAATATTTTCTCTCCTCTCTTTGGAAGTGAAAATGAAGGCACAAACACAATAAAATCTTGATCTTAATCTCAATTTTGCCAACTTTTCTACTTAGGGTTACAAATATGGAGAAAGAACTTATATAGTGTCATCCTAAACAAGGGTACATGCTCAAAAGCATGCCTAATTATTGAATAATACAATAAAATCAATTAAAAATTTATTTTCGTTTTTATGTGAAAATGGATGTTTGGCCCCTCCATACTTTCGTGGAAATGACATGACCATCTCTCAAAAAGGACCTTTTGCCTTCCCTATGGTTCTAGACCGTTTTTGGAGCTTTTCAGTGACATTCCGGGCAAACTAACACCAGAGAAGTGTCAATCTTTTTGAGACAATCAATTTGATATCCATTTTGAGGCTTGGATCAAACTTTTTATGGCGAACTCAAAATTCGGCCACCCATAAACTTGAAATCTTCGATCTTGCACGTTCCGTCACTTTTTCGACCGCCTTTCTTATCACAAATCGAAGGGGGTGTCATTGTGATCGTTTTGCAATGAAAATCCCTTGATTTGAGTGTCATTTGGCCACTCTTCCATATTTGAAGGCCATCAGAAAATGGGATTCTAGCGATCAAAAAATATTGCCTTCTTGCGAGCTCGAATCAGGTTCCTTCCCGACCTCAATCTTGTTTGAACTACACCTCAAGTCGAAGCCCTTCGAGTCACGGTGGACGCTCTGAAAATGCGATGCTTATAGTGATTAAAATTTACACTTCGTGCTAAATTCGCCCATGCATTCAATATCATAAAAACATATGTTTTATATCATATACTAAAAATAGAATAGTTTCAGAGGTGTAATCCTCAATTACAATTTACATCAATCAAAGAAAAGGAAAATATTCTAAATACCTTTGATTCAGGCCTTGAAAGCTATACATTCATTTTTAGAGAAGAAATTATATAGATACATAAAAGAGGAGAGATACTATCAAAGGGCCATTTAAGCCCATATGCCTGAGTTTAGACATAGGGATGCTAGTTCTCAAGTCTGATCTTACTTCAAGAACGAGCTTTAAATGGATCACAGTAAGTAAAATGAACTTCACTCTTTCTGTATACTAGTCACGCTCAGAGAACATACATGTATGGGATCTGTCTCTCTCACGCTCTATATATTAAAATTAGCCGCTCTCAATCGCACTCTCACTAAAGTCAATTAGCAGTCGAATCAAATGTCTTAACCCAAAAATTTGTGATCCACTCTCTAATTGTGAGATGGGTGATTATAGCCTTCACGAGCTAATAAACATCAATCTTTATCAGAAGATCACGCATTCCTGATTTTTATTCTGCAACCTTCATCTTCATCTGATAGGTATCTTTGATCTTCATCTTCATGTCGATATGCATCTTCACCTCTATCTTCACTCTAATTTTCTAATTCACACTAGTCCATACTTGATTTCAATATGTTGATGATAATCACACCGTTTATCTTGATGACCTTATGGATTAAGATGGATTAATCTATTCGCACATGTGTCCTATGATGATGATCGTTTTCCAATCAATACTAGTTACCTAAGGTATTTGAATTTTGAAGATATGGATTCCATATTAAGTAGGGAAGTGTATGAGAAAAATCAGGGATCTGTTATTTCCTATCACCCGCTCGTTAAGCTTCTACAACTAAATCTGACACATCTTCATATTTCTTCAGTTGCTTCCATATATCTTTAAACAAAAACTTGGAGAGATTAAAGAGGGTTCAAAGACGGACGCAATGGTTCAAGTCTCGCCTCAAATGAATCTCCAATGAGAGAGATATGGTCCATCCAAGGTACTGTGTTTTTGTTGGAAATTGCGTCAGCAAAACCATAACATTGTGGATGCAACCGCTTCCTCCATATATATCAAATAATTCCACACCCTTAAAGGTAGATAAATCATCGAGTCAAGAATCCAATGGTCCTAATTCTATGATAAAATCATAATGTTGGGCTTCTATTCTTTTTGAAACAAAATTACTCACGATTTGATTACTAAATGTGCTCGCAAAATTGGTTTTTATGATAATGTAGTATCTAATGTGGTGGATAGAAAATCTCATATTATAGTTTTATGAAATCTTTCCATCTTTTCAGTTACTATTATGGATGTCTTTGAACATATTATTATTGTTAAAGCTACTAGTTTATGTAATGATTCCACCATAATAGTTTCGGGAGTTTAGGCTCTCGATTCAGTGGGATAGAGAGCTATGCCTTGGGACCAAATGATAGATCTATGTGCTATCACCACCGGGGCTTAGTTAGTGATGGGTGATTTCAATACTATTTTGGATGCCCCAGAAAAGTTAGGACGTTGAGACTCTTGACCTCAAGACCTAGGCGAGTTTGCTTACATTTTAACTGATTGTGCTTTGACAAATCCTAGTTCTATTAGGTGATGGTTTTCATGGTCTAATGGTTAGATGCATAAAAAATGCATACGAGAACGACTATTTCATGCCCTTACAAACATGGATTGGGTTTTTCCTCATTGGAATTAAAGGTGGAATTCTTGGCCAGAGGTAATTTTGATTACTATCCTCTCCTTGTTTCTTTTAAGTTTGGTACCAGTAGGCCCAAAGCATTTTAAATACATCACCATGTGGCAAAGTTTTCTAGGTTTTACGAATATATCTCTGAATCTTGGCAACGCAGGGTGGGGGCTACGCCTATATTAAGGTTTATTGCAAAGTTGAAGAGGTTGAGGAAGCACCTTCGTGAATGGAATACTAACTTCTTTGGCCATGTTGAAGAGAGGATTTCTGTTGTTCGTCGACAACTCTCAATTCTTCATGATGATTTGACCCGTGAGCCCTCTAATGAATCTCTTATAGGGCAGGAAAGGGAATGTACGAGATGTTTGCAGCACTTGTTGATGGATGATGAGAGCATGCGGAGACAAAAATTGCGACAGACTTGGCCAAGGGATGGTGATTCCAATACAAAATTCTTTCATCTATCCACCATTGCTAGGAGGAGGAACGATAGGGTTACACTATTAAAGGATAAAAATGGGAATTATATTGCAACTGAAAAGCAAATTGAAGAACATATGATTTCCTTCTTTAAGGATCTTCTCACACATGTTGAGGGTGATGTTGACCTCTATCTTGCTGTTCATTTTTTACCATATTCTTTGCTTATTTCCAACCAGCAAGGGAAGAATATTGAGGATTTCTTCATAAGAGATTAAGGCTTGTATATAGAATATGAAAAGTGAGAATTCCCTGGGTCTGGAAGGTTTTATTATCGAATTCTATAAATGCAGTTGGGAGGTGATCAAGAAGGCCTTTTAGCAGCTTTGAACAACTACTTTTAAAAAGGTAAATTTCTCAAACAAATTAACTCCACCATCATTTGTCTCATTCCTAAGGTTAGCTCCCCAAGTGTTATGAAAGACTTCAGACCAATTGGTTTATGTAATATTTTGTACAAGATTATAAACAAAATCATCTCTAATTGCCTGAGGGATGTCTTGTTTTTTCTTATTGATCCTTGACAGAGAGCAATTCTGAAGGGGAGACTCATTACAGATAATATTCTGCTGGCAATGGGCTTAGCTCTCTATGTTATAAGAACTCCAATAAACCCAAGATGTGCCTAGAACTTGACTTAAGCATTGCCTATGACCGGGTATCACAGGAATTTATACTAGCTAGGTTGCAAGCATTGGGCTTTCCAAAGATTTTCATCTCTTGCATCCATTTATGTATCATTACACCATCATTTTCAGTACTTTACAATGGTTCACTAAAAGGATATTTTAGAGGTAGAAGGGGAAGGGGATCCATTATCTCCCTATTTATTTATGCTAGTCATGTACTTCCTCAGTAGGCAAGTCGACTATGTGGTGTCGCAAGGTATGTTACCTACAACTTTTCCTTCTGGTTGTGATTTTGGGGTCTCTCACCTTTTTTATGCTGATGATGCAGTTATTTATGTGAGGCCTCTTGCATTGCTTTTCATGCTATGAAGTCTTTCCTTTTGAAATTTGAGAGGACCATGGGGTAGAAACTAAATATTGCTAAAAGCACAACCTTCTTCTTTGGCGTAGAGCAGATTACAAGACATATGATTTTGAAGGAACTTGGTTTTAGTTCAAGATCCTATATTTGGGGCTGCCTATATTACATGGTAATTTAAAGCACATTCATTGTCATAGTCAGGTTGGAAATATTATTGGTAAGATAGAGATGTGGCCAACAATATCCTTATCTTATGCATGTCGTTTATAGTTGTTGAAATCTATACTTATTTCACCAGCAATATTCTGGATTTTATCCATCCTCTTATCCAATGTACGTGTAATATATTGGAGAAGTTACATCGTGACTTTCTATGGGCAAGCACAACTAGGAAGAAAGGGTTCATCTTGTGAAATGGAAAACTTGAAGAGGGGGGCCGTGGGATTCATGATATATCAGACTTAAACATTGCAGGAATGATGAAGTTCCCATGGAGAGTCGTGGCTAAACCATCCTCTTTAATAGTACATTCTTTTAAGCACATGAATTTCAAAAACTCATCTATATGGGGAACTTTTTTAGAAGAGTTCTTCGTATGCGTGGAAGGCATACAAATGGGCCTATATTTCTTGTGACATGATTGACTATTAGGGAAGGTAGATTAGTGGATTTTTAGCAAACCCATGGTTATCATAAATGTTTATTATGGATTCTTATGGTAATTATATTCATAAAACTTTGGGGGCTCTAGCCTAAACCAAAGGTCGTAGACTATTTACACGGTTACCCATAGACTTGGCATCTACCCTCTACTACATCTGGCCCTCTACAAAAAGCATGGAAGGAGATGGAGGACACATGAAAGGAGGTGGAGGCATTCATAATTCCTTTAAAACCACATAGTGAGTTTCTGGTGTGGACTCTCTCTTTTAATAGGGTATTTTGGGTCAAGGATGCATGGCATTTCATTCAACAAAGGGTTCTCCCCAACCCATCTTCAAAGTGCTATGGTCTCCAAGGTGTCATCCTAGGGCGAAATGGTTCTTTTGATTTGCCTTCCATCACCAACTCCCCACCTCCACTCTATTGGAGCATAGAGGGATCAACTAGGCTTTCTGTATGCTTGTTTTGCTATTCTAACAATGACAACATATGTTATCTATTGCTTGACTGTTTTCTTTCATAAGGGAAATGGAGATCCATCACATGGATATGTGGTAAAAGGCTCATTTCGGACTCATCCATTACATCCATATTGAGGAAAGGGGTAGCCTTCAGATTTAAGTTACATGGAGTTCTTAATATTTGGCATTCCTTATTCTTGATCGAAGTTTGGATGCTATGATAAGAGTGAACGTTTGAAGACATTTTTCAGCACCTTGTTCCCCTATGCAGAATGAAAAGAGAAGCCGGTCAGTAAAGCCTTAACATACAGTGGAATTCTCGACAGTCTCAGAATTTCTCCAGAACAAGTCAAAATGTTCTTAAGCACTTCAAAAGGCTACTTGTCAAGTTTTGTCACAATTTGACATGTCTAAGGCAGTGCACACAATGAAATAATTTTAGAAAAATCAGTCTCTTGGACCCTGAAATGGACCCCGTAACTAGAACTATATTTTTGGTGGTCAAATTGTTGTGGGACCATCGCCATTGAATCTGGCACAGTCGAAAACCCCTATGGGTCAAGTTTCGGCTTAATCGGACACTCCAGGACAAAGTTATGGGTAAAAGACCAAAAAGGGATAGGCCACACACTATTCCCATGTGGCCTCCCTGCACCAAATAACCATTAAAGGTGACCGTTTTTGCAGTCTCGGCAGTGGCTTTCGGGGTTTAGACCTCATTCGTCCTGAGTCGGATCATACTCAAATTTTGTGGGCATGTCCGTCTCGTTAAAACGAGCATTTCAATATGTGGCACGCCCCATGACGACGCTCGAGCGGGGAGAAATGCTAGAGAGAAATTGACGATTTGTGAAGAAAGTTGCAAGAAAATCAGCAGCGACACGCCTCGCTCGATCAGCCAAATCATGATGCTTACGCATCGAATTGACATGAGACAAATTCCAATGCATGCGTAACGTTTAGGGCTACTATTGGCCAGAACTCGGTACATGATGAATGGTCGGATTTCGCACATGAAACCAATGGTGCTAAAATTTCAAATTCTGGTTAAAACTTCAAAGTTGTGAAATCTTCATCTGGGCATGAAATCGAGCTGTGTTTGTAGCTACGCGATCGTGACGACATGCTCAGTGTGATCCAGTGAAGAAATCATGAAGAAACATCAAGAAACAAGCACACTAATGATCTAAAGTTTTCAAGATTCATCAAAATTTCAAGTCGCATGATCATGGCTTAAAAACACGATTCATAGCTCAAAGTTGGTATCAAATCGATCGCCATGTAGATCCCCACAAGAAAATGATCATATTTCAGTCAAACGGGCACCAAAGCAACCTCAGATCATCCATGAAAGATCATGCACGTTCTAAGGCAGCAGCAGGGACTCTTTTGAAATTCCACGTATTGCTAGGCAGGGGAAAACAACCATTTTATACCCATTTTTAGAATTTATTTTAATTCAAAATAATTGTAATTATCATCAATTGAGATAGTTTTTTGGCATCCACCCATGTTTGGGCCCAATTATATAAATTTATGCTAAACCTAATTTTAAAGGGCTAGCCTAATTCCCCCTCAAACTTTCAATGGATCAATAAAGTTCATGTTTTTTCTTTGAGTTCGTGGGTGCGTCTTGGAGAGAGAGAGAGGAGAGAGCAGAAAAGGTCGATACCCTTCGATAAGATAATTTTCTCTCTCCTCCTCTCTTCTCTATCTTCTTCTCTTCTCCTTTTTTTCTTTTTCTTTCTCTCTCTTGCTTCCTCTCTCTTGTCTTTCTTCTTCTTTTCAAAGCATTTCTCTTCTTCTCTGTGAACATGCACGGCTGTGGCAGAGCCATGCATGTCATATTCTTCCTTCTCTTTCTCTAACCCACATGGTGATGACAGCGTTGTGTCCCATTCTCTCTCTTTCTTCTTATTCTCGATATTTCTCTTTGTTCCTCTCTGACAGAATGTGTATGATGATGGCAGCGTCATTCATGAACCTTTCTCTCTCTTCTCTATCTCACATACACAGTGATGATAACACCGTGTACATTTTTTTCTCTCTCTTCTTCTCTATATATGGCAACACCGTGTGCATTTTTTTCTCTCTCTTCTTCTCTATATCACACACACAGCGATGGCAACGACGTATGAATTTTCTTCTCTATCTCACACATATGGCGATGGCAACGCCATGTGCATTTTCTTCTCTCTTCTTCTCGATCTCTCACACACGGCGATAGCAACACCATGTGCGTTTTCTTCTCTATCTCACACACATGGCAATGGCAATGCCATGTGAGTTTTCTTCTCTCTCTTCTTGTCTATCTCACACACATGGCGATGGCAATGCCGTGTGTGCTTTCTTCTCTCTCTTCTTCTCTATCTCACACACATGTCGATAGCAACACCATGTGCATTTTCTTCACTCTCTTCTTCTTCTTCCTCTTCTCCTTCTTTCTTTATTCTCTCTCTGCTCTGTCTTTCTCTCTGCTTCTCTCTGTCTGAACATGCACGGCGATGGCAACGCCATGCACAAATCTCTTTCTCTACTTTCTTCTCTCTGCTCTATCTTTCTCCTTGTCTCTCTCTGTCTAAACATGCACGGCGATGGCAACGCCCTGCATGAACCTCTCTTTATGTTTTTCTTCTCTCTCTGACATCCATGACAGTGGCAGCGTCGTGCGTACCCCTTTCCTCTCCTCTTTCCTTACTCTTCGTCTCTCTTTCTTAATTTCTTTGTCCCTCTTTCCTTCTTTCTCCTTCGACTCTTTCCCAACTTCTCTCCTAACTTTCCTTTGCCATCTTTTTTTTCCTTTCTTCTCTCTCTACTTTCTTTTCCTCTTCATCTTTCTTAAAATCCTCTTTCCCCTCCCTGTCGTTCGTTCCTTCTCACTGATTTCTTTTCTCTCTCCTCTTCAGTTGTGCATGACGATGCCCATCGTCGGGCGTAACACTCTCATACTTCCCTTATCCTCTGGAAACATGTACAGTGAGCTGAGCCTTAACCCGAGTGGCAGGCCATGCCTCTATGCAAATCTCCCCTTTCCCATGTGGTGCACGAAGATGCTCATGGTCGTGCGTGACATTCATTTCTCATTCATGTTGTCTCTCTCCTTTCCCTCTCTTCTCTTCTTTTTCCTTTGTCTCTTCTTCATCTTCTCTCGCCTTTCTTCTTCTTTCCTTCTCTTCTCTCCTATTTCTCTTTTCTTCTCTCTCTCTCTCTGCTTTTCTTATCTCTTATCTCCCTCTTTCTTCTTCTTTTTCCTCTGACTAAGGGATCTAGCACTGTCACGATAGTCTCGTCGTCAGGCAGTACTATCGCCGTGCCGGTCAAAGTATCCGTGCCCATCTTGCTGCCACGTTGAACTCGCCATTGTGCCAGGCTGATTGTTGCTGGTGTTATGTCATCGAGTAGTATTACTGTTGTGCCGGTCTCATTACTGTGCCCATCTTGCTACCACGTCAGGTCAATCATCATGCCAATCTAGCCACTGTGCTAGGCTAGTCACCTGGCCAAATGTCTCTTTCTTTTCTTCTTCTTGGAAGTTCTTCCTTCTCCCAACCCTCGTCACATCATTTCTTCTCTTTTCACCTTCGAATGTGCACGCCTTGTGTAAATTCACCAAAAGACAAGGTGGGGTCCTTCAGCCCACTTGTCTTGTAAAATTGACCAAGTGTATGTTATTGCGGAAATAGGAGAATACAGGCGAAGGGAGGCAATTTTGATCCAGTTGTAGGACTCGGGGGCTTTCTTTGTAATACGAGCCAGCCCGAGTAAGTCCCAAACCCACCTTAAATTCCTCTCTCATCGGTTGGTATACCTACCCTCACTCCTGAGCGAGGTTCTCGAGAGAGCGATCTCAAAGTCTTGGGTTCCCCTGAAACTTGATACGTGTGCCGCCAGATCATCCGTATCTTGAGGGTGAGATCGAGGCACTATTCAGCTTGACGACTCCACTGGGGACTTACTACCCCTTCGTCGGATGGTCCTTGTTTGGCTAGTTTTTCCTTTGTTTTTCTATTTTCACACACCACATATGGCTTCTGGGTTCTCTAACCTGTTTATCCGAATCGAGGATTTTCTGATCCCTGCATTCGCGAACTTCCCCCAGGAACAAGTTACTCGAACTTTGTTCCCAACCTTCCTTTTTAGGAGGTTAAGACATGCGAACAAAATTCGAGTAACTTATTCCAGGGGGAAGTTCGCAAATGCGGGGACTTACTCGAACTTTGTTCCCATGGAACCTAGACACTGAGCATGAGGAGGGAAGTTACTCAAACTTTGTTCCCATGTCTTAACCAAGATAGGAGTGAGGAGGGACTTAAAGGCCCCTAACTCCCCATTTCTTTGCCTTGGTGGAACTACCACCAAGGCGCCCTGCATTGGCTGCACGACTGCTGCCACTGACAGCATGCACCCTATCATCGGCAAGTCACTTGTCGGTCGCATTGCCGAGGTACATCGGAAGGCTGCCCAGTCCCTTTCTGCAAAAAGCAAGAAAATTGCCATTGCTCATGTGGGTCGTTGTAAGGCCACCCCCCGCATTCCTGCACCACCATGGGTCTCTATGACTAGAGACTCACCACATCGAGGAGGAGACCCTAGGGCCTCCACCTCACGCACAAACACTAAGGCTCGTGGTTCATCCACTCGAGTCACACCTCGGGCAGCCCTCGTGCTACCTCGAGTAAGCATCCAGGATCAGGCCCCCTTGGGCCGAAATTTATGTACATGCATATGCATCTCACTGCTTGGGACAACGCCATTGCTGCGCCAGCCCAAGCACATGGGAGACGACCCCTTTGTCCGCACACACTTGCATACCCTGTAAGGGGTAGGCTTCCACCTGTTCCCTTACAGACACGTGCTCACAGTTCTTGACCTCCTAAGGCCAGACCACCTATTCGAGCTTGAGCTGACCTCCAAGTCACCCGGAATGCTACTTCAAGGGGCATACATGCGCCACCTTCCCAGGCCACTACTTGCTCCCGACCCAGACATCGTTGAGAGCTGCTCCCCTCTTCTTCTGCCCTTTCTCCTCTCGATGGAAACCTCAAGACCTGGTACTCGAAGGTTTTCCCTAAGAGTACCATCCATAGCCAGCCTCATTAGGTCCACTATGCCTCTAGAGCCCACAAAGGAGCTCGAGGCAAAGGCCTGATGACTAACGAAGTTCTTCAACTTCCGAGCTAGCAGCCCAAGCTGGCCGCTGTCCAAGGTTCACATTCGCTGCTCCATCTCATGGACACCGCCCTCTCATGCTCTAAGAAGGCAGGTCAACCTCGACCCCCATCTCGATTTTGAAGAGAGGTCTATCACAATCTAAAGCTCAAGCAAGACAGAGGACTACAGATTCTGATAAAGGAGCCAACCAGAAATGTCAGGGCACCCCGCTCCAAGGGTCTCCTCCCTTAAAATCCCTTCTACCCTCTTCGAATCACAAAGACTGAAGGTGTGAGAATCCTGCACCGTGGTCAGCATCATAAAAGACGACCCAACCACCCAGCAGCCACGTTTCCAAGACCTTCAAGAACCTGTCCTAACACGCTCGGCATACAAGAGTCGAGTCCAGTCAGGGCATGCTGACCACTTGCTGACCGATCTGCCACTTGCGACCCACCAAGCTCGAAAACCCTCAACTACACCTAAGGTTGACCTACTTGGAGAAACGATCAGCATCATGGTTGTAAACGAGCCTGGTGACTCCCAAAAATATCGTATCGAAAGGTTTGAACAAATGGTGCAAGCAATGATGGAAAAGGTTGATCGCATGGAGGTCGTGCGACACTCGGCTAACCATGAGGTCAACTCCCATCATTCAGATGAAACACTTCCAAGGCAGCCTCCTTCTCTAACCTCACAGGACAAATCTGTCCCTCACCCCGTCTCACAGGCACACATCGATGCTATGGTGACTCACAGCCTAAAGAACAGATCAATCCCATGAATACAGGGCACAACGCTTTACCAAAATTCGTACCCCTCTTATATTGATCAGGTGTCGTTCCCCTTAGATTACAAGAGAGGGAAGTTTCAACTGTTCTATGGTACCACATCCCCGCACCAGCATATCTCCCACTTCCAAGCGGCACGTTGAGAGACAGCGGCTGACGGGAGACTTCTACTCCATCAGTTTCTTGAAACCCTTGACGGCCTGACTTTTCAGTGGTATGCTCGGCTTCCCCCAAACTCAGTACATACTTGGGAGGAAATGGAGACACCGTTCCACCAGTGCTTCTATGAGGTTGAGGGAGAGGTTCAAACCATCGCGCTTCTCACCGTGACCCAAGATCCAGATGAACCAGTAGATCAATTCATAGCAAGATGGAGAGATTTAGCCGCTCGTCATCCCAATCTCATGCCAGAGAAGGAAGCAGTTCAGACCTGTGTACGAAACCTGCGACCTGAGATCGCTTTGCTTGTAGAGGCCTCCAACCCGACCTCCATGTCTGAGCTAATCTCTAAGTCAGTTCCCATGGAGATTCTTGTCACGCCACCATGGTGGGTCACAACAACAATCCTCAAGCTTGGGAAACAACTGGGGCAATGGTAGTTCTCGGGCCAATGCCCAGGGTAACCAACAAAAAAGGGTAATCAGTGCCGCTGTCACCATCAACGATCCAAAGAAGGCTGCCTCTCAAACTTTGGACCTCTCCAAAGGCGTAAGCACAACAAAGACAGCATCTCAGACAGGCAAACAACAGTCGTCATACAACCGGATACCCCCACCTGCAAACCATAACCGAGATGACTATTGGACCAGCCATCAGAACAAGGTGTATCCTTTTGAAAAGGAATAGGTTCCTGCACTGCTTCGACTATTGCTGAAATAGAACATGATTGAACTGCCTGAGATCAAGTTTCATGATCAAGCAGATCTCGACACGCACAAAAGATATTGTGCTTATCATCGAATGGGAAACCACTCCACAGAAGAATGCTAGACACTTAAAGATCTCATCGAGGCTCTGATCTAAAAGGGTTAGATCAAGCTCGGAGAAATCAAGAAAGCATTCGGGGCAGCAGAAGCGTCCCACGCAGTTATAGTCCAAGAGGAAGATGAGGCACCCAGCAGCCTTTGCACTTTGTTTAACATGATGCTTCAAGAAGGCCTCATCACATTGAAACCAACAAACCAACCCAAGCACTGGACTCAAAGAGCCGAGGGTCTCTGGTGTCCATATCATCAGATATCGGGGCATGACCTGAGTGAATGCTTTGACTTCCACGAGCTATTAGTGAAGAAAATGCAGAGAGGCTAAGAAGTTGGTGACTTTCCAGACAGAGATCCCCAAATCTCTCCTCCGCTGGTACAAGAGGACCCCTTGACTTCAGACCCAAGAAATGATAATTCGGACCCTCTTCTAGCCTTGTTTGAGGCGATGCTCCAACAAGGGCTCATCACTCCTAAGCCGACAAGGCAGCCCAAACACCGTTCCCAAGGGACCGAGAATCACCGGTGCCCATACCATCGGATATGGGGGCATGAGCTAAACGAATGTTATGGGTTCAAAGTTGTGGTTGCGGAAAAATTCCAGGCAGGTCACATTGCTTATGCTGAACGCCCATAAGTTGATACTTCTACTCAGAAGAGTGTCCCAGTAAAAGACTCTCAGAAGGATGCCTCTGATCCCACTGATCCCTCGACTTCCCAGCCATGGAAAGTCCATCATGGGCGGAGCAGGCTCAAGTCTTTAGAGCGAGAAGCGAATCGTGAAGCTAATGTTGTTCACAAACCTAGTAAGATGGACCAAGCACCTTTGAAGGTGACTAGAAGAAGACGTGTACTAAGGGCTGCTCATCGGAAGAACAAGGTTCCTCAGCCACTGATTGAGCCAGAATTTCTCAGGCCTCCTCCTTTGTCGACTTTAAAAGACTTCATCCCAGTCGCCACCGACCTCATTCCTTCGTCTCATCAAGAGGATACCCTAGAGTCATTTCTTACTCGGGGCACATCCAATGAGGGTGACAATGTTAAAACCACTCCCCAATAGTCTAAGCAAGGGAAAGACCTAAAAGCCCCCTGCACACATCCAATTCTGGTGATGACATAAAAAGCTGCCCAAATGGGTCCAATGAGGGGAACGACCTAAAAAGTCCCTCACCTACTGACCCTTCTCCTTCTTCTTCTTATTCTTCGTCTTCTTACCCTTCCTATTTTATGCCACTTGCGAGTACAGCCTTGAAATGTCCAGACTCTGAGGCTCTTGACAGAGAGCTCGAAGGAATCAATATAAGCAAAATGCACCAGAGGCAGTTGAAAAAGACGCTAGCCCAGGTAGCTAGATTCTTAACATTTACTGATGCCTTGGAAACTTGAGCCAAGTCAGAGCCATCCATTTCTATCAAGAAGCACAAGAAGTCAAAGTCAAAGACACCCCAGTAGCCTCCTAAGCCTGACTTTGAGCAGAGACTGAAAGAATCAAGGGGGGAAGAGCTTCTATTCTCAGGAAGCTTGCCACATGGTGCAAATCTCAAAAACATTACCCAGCACAGGGCAAATGAGCCTAAGGTCGGGTAAAACGCTGCAACCTCCACCTCAAAAGCCAGGTATCCTGAAGTTCCCTTGTCCGCCACTTCTCCCTTACCCAAACACCTCAAACAATTTACCCATCCTCCAACTCCCTGGGCTCCTTACTTGCCCAAATACCCTAGACAATCCACCCATCCTTCAATTCCTTGGAATGCCGCTAGTCTCATAAATCTAGCCATCTCCAAAGCCTTAACCTCAAACATCCACTCAGATTACCCAAACCAAGCCGGCTGCAAAATCAAGCCACCCAGGAGCCCAAAATAAACCTCTTTCACCTAAGCCTGCTCCTCAATCCATTATACCACCCAAGCCCATGGCAGGACCAGAAACACAAAAGCCTGATGATAAAAAGGTGAAGTATGATGTGATATGGCACCTAAGGAAGATTTCAGCCCTTTTCAACATCTATGATGCCTTCATGCTCTGAAGGGATTACCGTATGGCTCTGGTTCAGGCTCTCTCCAATTCATAGGTGTACGAGATTGAAGTGGAACCCATTGAGGTGGATCCATCAATCTTGAGAGGATGTATGGTAATCACCTACTCAGATGATGATTTATAATTGGAAGAAGAATTTCATGATTGCCCTCTCTTTGTGACTGGTGAGTTTCATGCATGCCCCATCAACCGAATTATGTTGGATGGAGAGTCAGCAGTCAACCTTATCCTAAGGAGAATCCTCACTCATTTGGGATTAGGGTCTGAGGATCTCACTCCAACCCATATCATAGCCGGCTGCCACTGTCTGCCTTCGTCTTAAGATCAGTGAATTAAATGATTATGCCCAATTTCATGTGATCAACGCTAACACATCTTACAACATCCTTCTCAGCCACCTGTGGCCCCATGATCAAGAGGTGTTTCCATCCACATTGCATCAATGCTTCAAGTATAGTCGAGATGGGAGACAGTATACAGTCTATGCTGATAGAGGACTATTTCCCGTAGTCAAAACTCACTATGTTGATGCCAAGTACTACTTCAAAGATTCGGTGTCACCCCAAAAGTCAAATGATGGTGATCTGGAGTCTGTGAGGAAGACAGAACCCTCGCCTCATGAAGATGTCGAAGATATTGGGAGAACACACATGAGCATGTTTAAAGAGGAAGAAAGAAAAGGTAAAACTCTCCCTCTAACTCTCATTCATCCCAGTATGCCATCACCCATCATCCCTAAGGAAACTCAATCTTCCCTTGAAGATGAGGCTTCCCCCTCTGCTTCCAATTCTGAACTACTTGTGCAAGAAAAAGAACCAGAAGTCACCCTTGAGACTGAAGTAGTCATGGGAATAAATTTCCCGGTCCCAAGGGTCACCTACACTCCGGACCATCAGAAAGTTCTGCATGTCCCCATCGCACTCTTGGAAACAGAATTAATGCATCAGCCACCCCCAAAGGTTTTGCGTTTCCCTGATTCTATTAGAAAAGAGAAGTTAAGGAAAGGACAACCATCTTGCCCTCAAGTGCAGGATCTCCTGGCAGAGTTAAAAAGAGAGGTTCGCAGTCTCAAAACCAATTAGCGGTGATGCGTATTTCTTCAAAACACCTAAAGAAGTTCGCACCTGAAACCAAGAGCAACGATGGGCTTGGAGTGAATGTACCTCAAATAGAAGACAAAGATCCTCTTGATTGGACTATTTATAGCGATCAGGCTCATCACATTATGAGAATGATGAATTATGAGCCCATGTTCAATCAAACATTAAGGGTAGAAGAAGCTACTGCTCCCCCATTCCAGGTCATTGAAGCTACAGCGACTTGTCATAAAACAAACCAAGGTGTTGGGTATCCCTCCACATTCCATTCCACGTAGGGGCAGAAACAATGAGCAAGAGCAAGAGGAAGAGTGCAGAGAATCAAATAAAAAAAAAGTCATGCATCGCACTGAAGCAAAAGAGAGAATTTTATTCATAAAGCAAGGGAATATTACAAGTGTCATAAAAAAAGGGGAAAAAGAAAATAAGATGACACTATGAAAATCGATCAATCACTTCATTGATCTTCCCCCTATATGTTGCGGCTGATGCCCTAGCCTGCTCGATGCGTCCCTTCAACTTTGCCACCATCTCAGCCTCATGCTCCATCAAGGCAGTCCCTTCTTCTAAGGAGTATTCGAGAGTCAAAATATTATTGGCAAGCACCTTATCCTTTGCTTCCCAAGCCGCAGTCTCCTCCTCCAACTTGTCAAGATTTTGCATCAGCTTTAATATCTCCGCCCTCAGGGTCATCACCTTGTGGTGGTGGGCGATGGCCTCCTCAGCAAGATTGGATCTCTGACAAACTGCAACATTCTTTTGCTGCAATTGAGCTTCTACCTGTTCGTGATGGTGCATGAGTGAGGACTCCAAAGGGGGCAGTTGCGAGCTCTCCAGCCGCTGCGCAGTTGCTTCTTCATGCAAGGCCCTTATTCTCACCCTTCTAACTCGTTTATAGCACCGTCAAAATATAGGAGGACCTCTAGTGCACCCCCTAGAAGAGCGATCTGCCTTAGCTTCTGGATTGCACTGTCAAGTTTAGTAAGAGGCACATCTTTCAGTCTCGGCACACCCAGACGAAGCATATCCATGATTATGCTGAACATCCCACTGAAATTAGACCTGGGCAATACTGTTGGCGCTGCTGCAATGGAAGGAGCATCAGTCTCAATGGTGGGCTCGAAAAGATGATAGCCATGTGAGTTGCTGGCTATTCTTGAGCGAGTGTGAAACCCAAGCTCTCATCATTTGCAGATTTCAGAGGGGGGCCCAGTCTCAACCTGCTCAAACCTCACAATATCAGCCTCCTCACTTGGCCTTTCAACCTCACCATTAGCAGGCTTAGTCCCTTCAAGGCTAACCTCTTCTCCTTGCCCCTCATTTTTGAAGCAGTTGTTATTTGTTCCAAAGTATCCTCAGCCCTTTCAGGGCCAACTTCTTCTCCATGCTCCCTCTCTTCTTGAGCCGCCATCTCTGCCTCGGCAGATTCGATGCCTCTCCCATCTTCTTCTTCGCCCTTGTCCTCTAGGGAAGCCATTTCAGCTACCGCTTCTTCTGCTGGGCCCGCCGCTTCTATGGCTATAAGGCCATCCACTCCTTCATCACCCACTAGGGCTACCGTCTCTAGGCCCTCAAGATCAACCCCCTGAGGATGTCCTGCCTCTGCATCGCCTATAGCTACATCGCCTGAACCAACAACTTCCTACTGCTCGGGTAGCCCCTCTTCAGTCCCTGGGGCACCAGCCTCCTCTATGGACACAAGTTCTCCTGGAGTTTCCCTTTCCGTGACTGCACCCTCTGCCTTGGTAGGCGCAGCAACCTCCTAAGCCTCAGAGGCTTTCTCCACCTCGACTACCTCATCAAGGCCGGCCTCATCAGCCCCGTTGATCTCAATCAAGACTGGCCCCTTCCCCTCAGCCACGGATGTCACTTCCTGGTCTGAAGCAATGTCGATCAGTGCAAGTGGGATCTAAGGCACCGGCCTGAGTCTCTGAAGAGCTAGAGGAGGGCTTAGGTGAATGGGAAGACGAATCCTCAATAGAAGAGGGTGATGCAGAAATTATAGGAAACACAGAAATTCAAGGAATTAGATGGTGAAGAACCGTCAGCTGGCTCCCGAACAACTGGAAGTCTAGGCCCCCTGTGGTTTTGAGCTCGAATTGTAGTTCGAAGTACGGATGTGGCAGTCTGCTTCCTCTTCTTCTCCTTCACCTAAGAAGGTGTAGCAGTTTTAGAAGCACCCCCCTCAAGAAGAGCTCGTAGCAAGTCTACTGTGTGGGCCGCTCCCTATCAACTCTTTTATATCTTGGACTGGGCGCTCCTCGTACCCAAGAACCTTACAACCCTTCTTCCATTTGAAGATAGTAGAGAGGTTGTAAAAAATGCTCCCTATCTTCTTATTCATAGCAAGAAACCGTGACATAGACTTGTCCACAGCAATTTGTCAGGGCCTTCCAATGTCTTGCCAGTCCCAGGGGAAGTCCAGGGTAAAAACCTCGCCCAAAGGAGGGGTTCTCACCATCATCTTCTAGCACGTGTTCTGGTGTCAGTGGTAGTTTTCCCCTTTCTAGGGATGGTCAACCCCCCAGTATCCACAATTGGTGATCGACCACCAGCGTACATGGTCCTCAATCGCTCGCACCGTTCTATCGAAGTGCGGCAGCACGTACTTCTTAATCTCCGTAAACTCTAAGCATGTCACTCAAGCTGTGAGAACATGCCTCACGAGCCATGTATCACAATGAGTCCCCAGTTTGTCCTTGATTCTGCGGTTGATCTTGCTGTAGCGCTTCTCAAAGAAAACCGAGAAAGGGCAGCCTTGATCATGCCTGTGCTACCGAGCAAATCTATGAGGGAAATACCGCTCGAGCTTGGCAATATGGATGGTGCGGTAAGGTAGAGCTTCACCCCTGATGCTCAACATGAACATGAGCTCCTTATGAGTAGTGGGAGCCCCATCCAAGTTCTTGCCTAGTTCATCAGCAAAGACGCGGTCTGTAAGGCATCCAACCGTGAAGGCGACCCGGCTCATGTGGAGCTGGTCATTGTTGAACAAGCTACGTCCATGGCCAAAAGTATGAAAGATTGCCTTTTGCCCAGCAATCTTCAGGAGAAACAGACACATTGTTTCCTCCAACACCCAAGTTTTGCTATAGGTGATGGGGAAATAAGTCCCAAGCCAGCCGTACACATAGTGGATGGGCAAAGGCATCTTAAAATCCCTAGGGAAACTTTCTCCATCCACTATGTCATTTCCTCCTTCATGTCCCTGATAGGCTTTCCCCTTAGACACAGCTCCCAGGCCTTAGTAGATGCTGCACAAGACCAGTTGTGCAAGCGCATACCCTTGCCCCCTCACCATGTCGTACACCACATAAAATATGCGTGGACGTATAGTATCTACTTCCCCCGGGAGAGCAAACTTACACAAGAAGAGCACTAAGTACGCCGCAAGGAAGACGTGGTTGTTCCCACTTTCCAACTCAAATAGGGGTTCCCTTCATGGGTACTTTACCCTTTCTCCTTGGGCCCGGACCAATTTCATCAGTGCAGTCTTCGCAGAAGAATGCCACCCACTGGGTGAAGCAGACGCGCCCATTCTTGGACTCAGAGCAAAGCAACTGGTAAATTCCAAACAAATTATGAAGTCCAGCTGGTGGTTCTTCTTTTCCGCCCCGTTCACGTCCAAAAAAAACTGAGTTCGGGGGCACGAACTTGTCGTACATAGCACCGATGAGTGGGAGCCCACCAATGAAGTGCAGATCTAGTAGCGAAATCCATGCCTCTCCATGACCTAGCAGCTATGTGTTACTGGCATGGCTCCAAGTTTCCAACAATACCTTGATCATGTTTGAGCAACGGTCATAGTAACCTACCTAGCACTGGATGGCGACTAGCAAGGAAGTGCGCTTCAGAATGCCCTGGTATTGGCCCAGCACCTTTATGCTCCATCAAGAATATCCTTTAAATATTGGTGCTCCCCTTCCACCCGGAGAATAGCAGAGGACCACATTAGGCCCGGGGTCTTCACCATCGTCTTGCCTAAGTTAGGCAAGTCCTCACCTGAGGCCACATTCCTATGCAAACAGTGAAAGAGGCCTACCCCTTCTTCCATCCTTATATTCCCGCCGTTGTCTTTGCTGACCTCAAATCAAACGGAGTCACTAACAAAGATGACACTCAAAGGCCACCATGGTTCACACAATGCATCGGTGAGCCAAATGGGCTCACCGCTCACCAAGCTTTCACCAGTAAACGTGTTGGTACCAATTTCCCCTACCCATGGGAGGTTCTTCACATCAAGAATGGCATCGGAAGGCTGAGCCATGAAGCCAAAATCCAAGGTTTCGCTGTCAGGTGAAAGTCACTAAAGGGTAGTGTTACCGCCGTGCGCAAAAGGCAAGGCTATCGCCGACCACATAAATAAAGGCTGGTGCCAGCTATCCTTTCTACAAACGCTGTCACGTAGCTAGTGCCATCTAGGTTCCTAAGGCGTATCGCCAGCTGCATTCGCAAGGGCATATCGCCGACTAGTTGCTTAAAGCTTAACGCCGACTACGTTTGAGGAGGTTATCGCCGTCTGCCCACTAAAGTAGTAGTGTTGTGTGTCGACCAAGGCACAACGCCATCACCTGACCAAGAGGCTATCGCCATCCAGTGACTAAAGACGCAGCACCGTGTGCCAACCCAAGGAGGTATGTTGTGAGGGGCTAACGCCGCCCGCATTCAGTGCTGGTCGTGCTCAAGCTATTTGCATGCACCACACGTGCAGCCCCAAGTCCCTCAAAATCTGAGCACGTCGCCTACCACTCGCAACTTGGCCTGACACCACACGTGCGGTGGGTGACCGTTCGTAGTCCCACGGCCCTTCACCTCCCAGACGTTACGTGCTTGCAATGCCTCGAGTTCTCATCTGTGTTTCCTCTCCTCGCCAAGAACTCACTCCTTCTCATCGAGAACTCACTCCTTCTTGCAAGGAAACCGTCTCCTTACTGGTGACCAATGCTACCGAGGAACAACTCGAAACTCTCCAAAAAATCCCCAGCAACCCTTCGTCTCCCCGCTTGCTGGAAACCAACTGAGACACCTTTTCCACTACTTCTCGAGGTCCGAAAACGCCTTTGTTCGCTGCTGCTACTCTCCCACTACTCCTCAGTGATGGAAAAAAACAGGAAGGACTTGGAAGTTCACGAAAATGTCTAGTGGCCCTCTCTTGTTTCTTTCTCACCTCTCCGGTGACTGTGAACTCCTGTCGGAATACCTCTGCAACTCACCGGCATTCTCTCTTCTTTGTCAGAACTCTTTCTTCCTCTGTAGAAACTTCGACACATCACCAGCAAGCTCCTGTGGACACCCTATCAAAGCTGTTAAACTTGCCAGAATACCTGCGTGCTCGTTGGAAGTTCTCGCCGAAAGTCTCTCCTCTCTCACTATTAAACTCTCATTGTTTTACCTTCGGTAAAATAGTAAAAATGGGGTCTTCCCCCTTATATAGAAGATGGTTCCCCAAGGTACCCCTCACAAAGCAAGAATACCAGACAAGTCCCTGAAAGCCAAGCGGTAATAGGCCGGACCGAGTCGAGCTCCAACCCGAGGCTCGAACAGAGGCTTACCACCACCTGTGCAACACCGAGCATCGACCTTCAAACGGACCGGATCGGGCCCAAGCCCGAAGCCCGAACTCAGGCTAAATGATGGTTATGTTTCGCATCACCCTGCGTGACTAACGCCATGTACATCCAACGCTACGCACGTCGGTACTACTGCCTCCTGTGACCACTCCCGTACATGTCAGCACCGCTCATGCTAACGTCATGTGCACCAATGATTATCGTCGCGTACATTGTTGTTGTTCATTGCTAGCACCGCACATGTCTGAACTTGATCATCACTTGAGTATTCTATCACTATCCCTAGTAGAGTTGCATCAAAGCCGTAACCTCCGTCATCCCCAGTGGAGTTGCATCCAGGTTGTTCCACCTAGGCCATGACTGGTCATCCCCAATGGAGTCAAGAGCAAGTCACTGTCCCTCATCCCTAGTAGGAATTACACCCGTATTGCAACCCATTGATCCTCAGTGGAGTTAAAGTCGTGCTTACCCCTTCAATCCCTTGTGGGTCAGTCTCTTACTAAGTTGTCTCATCCCTAGGAATTGAGTTTCCTTCCATGGGCCTATTTCCCATGGACTGTCATCTTTCACCTTAGGGAGTCCTACTTGTCCCCTAATCCTTAGTGAAGTATGCTTCCCATCTAAAACCCCTACTATCATTTTACCCCCAGGGAGTCAAATCAATATCCACAAACCTATCCCCCATAAAACTTCACCTACTAGGTGACCCACACAATGGTTTGTGCTGCATGACCTTAAATTGCACAGCCTTGGTCTGAGCTACATGACCTTAAACTGTACAGCCTTGGTCCGTGCTGCAAGACCTTAAACTGTACAGCCTTGGTTTGAGCTGCATGACCTTAAACTACACAGCCTTGGTCCATGCTACATGACCTTATGCTGTACATCCTTGGTCTAGATGCGTGACCTTAAACAGCATGGTCCAAACTACATGACCTTAAACTATAGCAGAGGTCTAGTTGCATGACCTTAAACTCCATGGTCCTAATTGCACGACTTTAAAATTGCATAGCCAAGGTCCAAGTCATATGACCTTAAACCATAGTGCAAGTCCTGACCACATGACATTAAAAGGCTTAGCTCTATGGTCCAAACTATATGACCTTAAACTGTAGCGAAGGTCTAGTTGCATGACCTTCAACTGCATGGTCGAAGTCGCATGACTCTAAACTGCATAACCAGGGTCCAAGCTATATGACCTTAAACCATAGTGCACATCTTGGTGCATGACGATAAACGGCTTTGCATAGTTCCCGAAAGCATGACCTTAAACACGCCCTCACACACACGCATGGTTAGGTACCTCGATCTCGCCCTCCAAATCTGGATGATCTGGTGCCACACGTCTAAGGTTTGCGGGAACCCGAGACTTGAGATCGCTCTCTCGGGAACCTTGCTCAAGCACAAGGGTAGGTGGGCCAACCGATGAGAGAGGAATTTAAGGTAGGTTCAGGACTTACTCAGGCTAGCTCACATGGGCGGCCTCTTAGATTATGAAGAAATCCCCCCAGTAGTAAAATTGGTTCGGAATCATCTCCCTTGGCCAGTATTCTCTTGTTTCTACAATCACACACACATGGTTAACTTTACAAGACAAGTGGGCCAAAAGAGATCCCACCTTGTATTTGAGCGACTGTACATAGGTTAGCACATCCAAGAGAAGAAAGGGTAAGAACATAGATGAAAGAAGAGGAAAGAGGTAGATTAGAGGATTGTTGACTAGGTAGCGAGACTAACAGGGCAACTAGATCAGCAAGTGGTTGACCCGGTGTGGTAGCAAGATGGGCACGATAACTAGACCGGCACAACATATATACTACTAGACGTCAGAACAATCATCGACCGGTCTGGCATAATGGCTAGCTTATCATGGCAGTAAAGCGGGCACGGCGACTAAGACTGGCTCAACGACAATATTGCTAGACAACAAGACTATCATGGCAATGTTTGTCTCAGCCTCTCTTGGTCAAACAAGAGAGAGAATAAAGAAAAGAGAGAAAGAGAAACATGCACAGTACTACCGATGTTGTGCTTGAGCAAAGAAGAAGAGAAGAGGAACATATGGAAAAGAAAAGAAAAGGGAAGAAGGGAAGAAAAGAAAAAGAAGAAAAGGAGAGAGAAGGAAGAAGAGAGAATCATAACGGCGATGATAGAGAAGATAGAAACGAATATGGACGACCATGAACCTCCTCCATCCATGACAGGAGGGTAAGGAGAGAGAAAGGACATGAGTAGTAGTTAGCCTCCGCCAGTCATGGTAGGGGAATTAGAGGAGAGAGAAAATATGGACAGTGATGTGCTTCCTCCGTCCATGTCAGAAGAAAAAGAAGAGAGAGGTCATGGGCGACGACGTGCTTCTACCGTCCATGTCAGATGAAGATGAAGAGAGAGAAGACATGGGCAGCGATGTGCTTCCTCCGTCTGTGTCAGACGATAAAGAAGAGAGGGAAGACATGGGTGGCGATGTGCATTCCACCATTTGTGTCCCACAAATAAGAAGAGAGAGAAGACATGGATGGCAATATGCTTCCGCCGTTTGTTTCAGACGAAGAAGAAGAGAGGAAAGACCTAGGCGGCGAATTGCTTCCGTCGTCCATGTCAGACAAAGAAAAGAGAGGGAAGACATGGGCGGCGATGTGCTTCTATCGTCCATATCAGATGAAGAAGAAGAGAGAGAAGACATGGGTGATGTGTTTCTGTCGTCTTTGTCAGGTGAAGAAGAAAGAGAAGACATGGGCAGCGATGTGCTTCCACCGTCCGTGTTAGAAGAAGAAGAGAGAGAAAAGGCATGGGCGTTGATGTGCCTCCGCCGTCCATGTCAAAAGAAGAAGAGGAGAGAAAAGACATGGGCGGTAATGTGCTTCCGCCATCCATGTCTGATGAAGAAGACAAGGAGACTTCGACAGAGGCCCCGCCCGCTACTCGCGTTAAGGCCCGGCTCACTATTCGTGTCTCTGAAGCGGAACAATATCATGTCAACCGATCGGCTTCTCCATGCATGAACAAACAAGAAAGAGAGTAGAGAGAGAGCAAGAAAGAGAGGAAATGTGAAGGAAAGATAAAGAGAGATAAAGGAAAGTGGACAAAGGAGATTAACGATAAAATAGGAAAGAAGACATAGATGAGAGGAGAGAGATAGAGGGAGATAGAGATGAGGAGAGAGAAAGAAAGAGATGAGAGGAAGAGAGAGAAAGAGAGAGATGAGAGGAAAAAGAAATAGAGATGAGAGAGAAAAGATGAGGAGAGAGAAAATTACCTTACCGAAGGGTATCGACTCTTTTCTTCTCTATCCTCTCTCTCTTTCCAAGACGCACCCACGAACTTAAGCAATAATTGAAATCTTTATTGAATAATCAAAGGTTTGAACCAAAAAAAAATTTATAATTAGGCTTTGCATGCTTATATAGAATTAGGCCCAAACATGGTGTATACCCAAAATCTACCTAAATTTATGATAATTACAATTTAATTGAATTAAAATAAATTCTAAACTTGGGTGCAAAAGGATTGTTTTGCCCTTACCCAACAATGTATGAAATTCCAAAACAGTACTGCTGCTGTCTTAGAACTTGTGTGATCTTCTGTGGATGATCCGGGATGTCTTTGGTGCTCGTTTAATTAAAGGATGGTTTCTTTCTTGTAGGGCTCGGCATGGCAATCGATTTGATACCAACTTAGAGCCATGGATCGTGTTTTTAGGCCACGATCATGCGACTCGAAATTTGGATGAATATTACAAACTTCGAATCGATAGTGTGCTTGTTTCTTGAAGTTTTTCTTTAATTTATTTTTTGAATCACACTAAGCATGCCGTCAGGATCGCATGGCCACAAACGTCGCTCAATTTCGTGTCCGAACGAAGATTTTGTCGTCATGAGTTTTTGGCCAAAATTTGGAAATTTGGCGGTTATAATTTACAATAGTTTCGACGCCTCCATGTGTGAAATCCAACCGTTCATCATACGCGAGGTTCATAATAGAGATAGTCTAGAAAGTTATGCACATAATATAATTAGTTTTCCATCGATCGCGTAAGCGAGCGTCATGATTAGCCGCTCGAGCGAGGCATGCTGCTACTGAATTTTTTGCAACCTTCTTTGTGATTAATCAACTTCTTTCTAGTTTTTCTCCCTGCTCAAATATCATCACGGGTCGTGCCACATATCAAAACGCCCGTCTTGATGAGACGAACACGCTCATCAAATTCGAGAGCGATCCAACTCAGGACGAGTGACATATGGGCCTTTCAAGTTGCTACTCTAGACTATACATATCAACCTCCTTTAATGCAGATTGGTGTAGAGAGGCCGCACGAGAATAGGGAGGCCGCACGGGAATAGCGTGCGACCTACCCCTTTTTGGGCTTTTACCCATAACTTTGTCATGGAATGCCTGATTAAGCCGAAACTTGACCTATAAGGGTTTTCGACCGTGTCGGATCCAATGACGGTGGTTCCACATCAGTTTGAGGTAAAAAAATCGAGTTTTAGTTACAGGGTCCATTTCAGGGTGCTTGAGGCTAATTTTTTTGAAATTGTTTCTTTGTCTGTGCTTCCTTAAACATGTCGGATTGAGAAAAAACTTGATAGGTGGCTTTTGGAGTGCTTAAAAAGATTCTGAACCATTATGGGGAAATTTTGAGACTGTCGAGAATTTCACTGTATGTTGAGGCTTTATTGACCTGCGTCCTCTTTATTTCGTGTCAAGGACGAAGGTGCTCAAAAATGTCGTCAAACAGCTTTCCCCACTAACTGTTGTGCTTCGAGAGAAGTGAGAAGGACAACGTTCAAAAAATTTCCTTCAACTTTATTACTTGTTTCTCTCTAGCCACAGGACCACGTGAACGCCGAGGAGATTCATGTAATTCTACAAGTAGGATGCTCAGACGTTTTGATGCAATGTACAGGTCCATCAGTGGAGATTTTAAGGGGAGAAGCGACTTTTTTGAGGGATCCTGTCGAAGTCCTCATCCTCAAGGGACTAATTGTGATTCTGATGCTGAAGATTTTATACGGAACTCGTTAGTAAGAATCAAGCCTGTCTAGCAGTCGAGTGTCATGTTGAAGGGCATTTTTCCCATTTGGTCTGGGTTTCTTTGCTTTAGATAAATAGCAAAAGAGCCTTTGGTCAAAGTTCGTCTGTGTTGTGCACCAGATATTCCTTGACGGGTAGGGTACCTCAGTTTATTGAGCCGACCGGCTTTGGGTATAACCCCTACCCACTGTTAGCAGTTTCTCGTAACAAGTCCAAAGTCATGGATAACGTAGCTTTCTTGAGGCGTCTTTGGTTTGTTGGATTGACTTGTTTGTTTGTTTTGGATGGTTTACTGGAGGGCCTTTTATCGGCATTCTTTTGTGTTGTGCACCAGATATTCCTTGGCTGGCAAGGTACCTCAATTTATCGAGGTGACTGGCTTTGGGCATAACCCATAACCACTGTTAGCAGTTTCACGTAACAAGTCCAAAGTCATGGCTGACTTAGCCTTCTTAGGGCATCTCCAACATCTTGGAGTACGTTTAGTGACCTCTTGGGAATGATGCTCTTCTTCATGAGACTTGTCTTGCCTTTTTGGCAAGTCTTCTGCCCTTAGAGTCCTTTTTGTGAATGGACTCAGGCTATCGGAATCTTTTCCTTGAAGCTCATATTTTTGGATCCTGGTATTGAGACACCAGGGATTTTTTCCTTTGAATGTGGGCTGAAGCTGCCTGTTGAGGTGAGTGCGGCATCAACCTGTTAATTGGTCCAAGCGTCCTTTATAGATTTTCATTTGGACTTGGGAGGCGGCACCGTAGAGATAGTTTTCACCAACTTCCTTTTTATTTGGGGCTCTTTTACCCACGACCTTTCGGTCATGTCCACCCTTTTCTTCCATTTTTTCTCACGATGCCCTTTCGGGTTTTCATTATGCATGGGTTTTTAGTTTCACGGAACTCTCTTACTTATGGTTTTGTGACCATGCCCATCCATCATTTTTACTAATGGAATTCCCTTATCCAGGTATACACCATGCCCGTTATTTTCTCTTTTTTTTTTGTGAAGGCACATTTAAGGTCATGCATTTGGGACCTATACGAAGTCTTTTATAGTCATGCAGCTAGGACGTGTACTCTAGTTTAAGGTCTACAGCTGGACTATGGTGGTGATGAATGGTCATCTGTGGAGGCCATGGAGTGAGCATGGTAGTGGTTTGACTGAACGAGTGCTTCCTATAAGGGATGGATAATGCATGGATGGAATGTGGAAACTGGAGACCCATTAACTGATGGTGAGTATGGATGGAAGAATGACTCGCCTTTTTGTGAGCATGGGTGAGACTCGCTAGGGAATGATGAAAGATGATAAAGTAAATGGGCTTACTAGGGAGGTAATGAAGAAGGTGTGTGCACACGAGTGGGTCGGTTAGGGAAGACGTGCGTGAAGATGCACGTAAAGGACATGTGCGCACGTTGTGGGGGCGAGTTTTAAAGTCATGCCTCCTGAACCTGTGCTAAGCAGTTTAGTGTCATGCGGTCAGGGCATGCACTATAGTTTAAAGGTCATAACGTTGGACCACGGTTATGCAGTTTAAAGTCATACAACTAGGACCATGCAGTTTAAGGTCGTGCAACTAGACCTCGGCTACAGTTTAAGGCCATATAGTTTAAGCCATGGTGCTGAGCCTTTTAATGTCATGTATTATGGTTTAGGGTCACATAGTTTGGACCATACAGCTTAAGGTCATGTAGCTAGACCTCCGCTACAGTTTAAGGTCGTATAGTTTGGACCATGCAATTTTAGGGTCATGCACCTAGACTAAGGCTGTGCAGTTTAAGGTCACATAGCGCGGACCATGGTTGTGGGTTGCCATGTAAGTGAAGATGCATGGAAATAGGTCTTGTATACTGCAATCTGACTCTCTGGGGATAAAATGGTCAAGATCGACAAGGAGTTCAGATGGGAAGGCCGACTTCATTGGGGATTAGTAGACAAGTGTGGCTCCCTTAGAGGTGAAAAATGGTACTCAACATAAAACAATTCATTGAAGATGACCTAACTCCTAAAGGATAGGATAGCTAGGTGTGAAGCAAACCCACTGGGGGTTGCAGTGATAAGAATGACCCTAACTCCTTTGGGGATAGGGGCCTACAACACGAGTATGACCCCTACTGGGGATGAGAAGTCATGGCCTAGGTGAAATGACTTGGGTACCACTTAATAGATCACGGTTAGGGTGCAACACCACTGGGGATAACAATAATAGGATGTTCACAGCTTTAGCATGAAGTGTGTGGCAACGAACTGCTGAGGACATAGCCGGCGATAGGCACAACCAACATTATTGCTTAAACACTCAGCTGGAGCTAGGTCGTTGAAAACACAGCTGGCATTGAGCATAACCAACATTACTTCTTGAACACTCAGCCGGCGCTGAGCCTTTGAAAATGTAGCCAGCACGGAGAATGGCCAACACTGTTTCTTGAACACTCAGTCGACGTTGGGTTGTCGAAAACGCAGCTGGTCTGAGAAAGACCAACACTATTTCTTGAACACTCAGCCGGCGTTGGGTCGAGGACACAACTGATGCTGAGTTGAGGACACAATTTGTGTTGGACTTGGGTTACTATTCAAGCCTTGACCCGAGCCAGCCTCGTCCCTACTCTCTGTTACATGGGATTTCATGGGTGGCGGTAAAAATTTTGCTTGGGACTCGGATCAGAGCTCGCCTAGGTCCGACCCATCATCGCTTGGCCTTCTTGGACGTGGCTGGCATTCCTGGTTTGAGAGGGATATTTAAGGGAAGCTTCGGCTATATAAAGGGGGTAACCCCCATTTTCACTGTTTCACGAAAGATAAAAAGACTTAAGGTAAAAAACAGTGAGGGTGAGGTTTTCGAGTGAGAGCTTTGGTGAGTACACAGGGTATTTCGGCGAGATTAGCAGAAGTTTGTCGGTAAGCAGGGACAGGTTCCGGCTGAGAAAAAAAATGCCAGTGGGGAAGTGCGTGCTTTTGCTAGAGTTGCAAGAGTTTCACCAGGGAAACAGGGAACTTTAGCTATGGTTTTGAGCGTTATGGAGAAGGAAAGAAGGTGCATCCGAGGGCTGCTCAAGGATTTATGCTGGTTTTTTGCAGTTTTTCTAGAGAGTGAAACTGGTTTTCCAGCAGTACGCGGGAAGGGTGAAGGTTTCCCTGTAGTGGATTTCTGGTGACTTGGAGAAAGGTTGCAAAGGGTTTTCGACAGTGGAAGGGAGTTTCCAATGGGAACTTAAAGGGCACAGGGAGACAGACCGTCGCTGGAGGTGGAGGGTCATGGGAAGCGAACGGCTATCATTGGAAAGTGTGCAATCATCCAGGAGGCAAAGCGTCTTAGACAGGAAAATGTGGAGTCAAGGAAACCGAGGAGACAAAAAAAGTGAAGAGTCACCGGGAGGTGAACAGTCACAGCACAGCCAGCGCTAACTTAGGATATGTAGCTCGCGTTGGGCATTAAAAGCACAGCTGGTACTGAACTTTTAGAAACACAGCTGGCACTGATCCACAAGGAAGACAGTCAGCTCTAGGAATTAGAAGCACAGCGGCGCTAGCCTTTAGAAGACACATCCGACGTTGGCCTCACACGACGCTTATCAATGCATAGTCAGCGTCATGATCTGCACGATGTTGCTCATGTGCGACAGTGAATTACATGTGGGGATTGTTGCATGCGGCGATGAGTCATGCGCGGCGATGTTCACGCATGGCGCTGACTTGGGTAGGCAAAGGGTGGGGACCAATAGTAATGCCTGGCTTATGATGCCCATTGGAAGCCAAGTCCTCGAGCACAACAGTGAAGTCCATGTTGTTCTGTGGAAGGGCATTCACTGTGAACAGCGTATGCTCTCCATCATAGGCCAGTTCCTTGTCAGAGAAGTCTGCTCTCCATATTTGATATACTCGTTAGATGAATTTTGGCGTCCTCTTTTGGCCTGTAACCATCCTCTTTGAGAACGCCCTTCAGATGAATTGAAGCTAACTTTGAAGTGGTTTTTCTTTTTCTTCATGAGGAAAGCATTTCTTTTTGGCCTGTAACCGTCCTCTTATCCGCAGATGCAAGAGCAACATTGCAAGTGTCAACTGTTCTCTTTTCCTCAGATACAAGAGATTTGTAACTTCCCTAATAATGGGCTTTCGACTGTAACTTGTAACCCTTTTTAATGCAATAAAATGAGTTATGATTTGTTTGGAGTTTCTTGCTTGCTTTGCATTGAGTCTCTTTTCTTAAGTATGCATCATGGGTAGTAATTCTTTAGGTATCGTCCATTGATAGGGGGCATTGTCTCCTCTCCATTAGGATGTGCTAATATGTAAGCTACGTTTGGTGAGACCTTTTTTACTATAAAGGGACTTTCCCACTTGGATTCAAACTTCCCCTTGTGCTGTCATACATAAAAATCGACCTCTTGATGGCTAGAACTAGATCTCCATGAGCGAATGAGCAAACTTTGACTGACTTGTTAAAGTCCCTCATCATTCTCCCCTGGTTGAGTTCGAGGTTTTGCTGAGCCTCCAACCTCTTTTCATCGAGTGCATCCAATTCTTGATACTGAAATTTGACTCTCTCATCTATGGTTAGTCCTTGATGTATAGTGACACGCCATGAAGGGGTTTGAATTTCAAAAGGTAAAACTGCTTCAACCTCATAGACTAGGGAGTAAGGAGTGGAATTGGTGGCATTTCATGTGGTAGTGAGATAGACCCACAAGGCTTAAGGAAGCTTCTCATGCCAGTTCTTCTTCGCCTTTGATACCGATTTCCTTAAAACGTTGCACAGGGTCTTATTGAAGGCCTCGACTAATCCATTGGCTTAAGGGTGATACATAGTTGAGTATCTCCATTCGAAACCGAATTGACTAACCAAGCGATCTATATGATGACCCCTGAACTCAGGGCCATTGTCAAATATAATCCGTTCAGGCACTCCGAACCGATATATGATGTGATGCCGCACGAAGTTAGCCACTGTGGTCCCCGAAACATGCCTAAGGGGGACCGCTTCAACCCACTTCAAGAAATAATCTGTTGCAGCTAGAATAAAGACGTGACCCATTGCTGAAGGACGGTTAATAGGCCCTATAATGTCCATACCCCATTGTGAGAAGAACCATGATGCCACTGTAGGGTGTAAGGGCTCTAGAGGCTGGTGAACAAGGCTTGAATGGATTTGGCACACCTGGCACTTCTTACAATAGTTTAGGGAGTCAGCAATCATCGAAGGTCAATAGTACCCCAATCTACGTATCCGTTCATAGAGCTTGGGACCGGACTATTGCAATCAACAGATGCCTGAGTGTACTTCTTCCAGGACCTTATTTGCTTCTTGTGCGTCCACACATCTAAGAAGAATGTCATCAAATGACCCTCTGAAGAGAGTCTCTCCTTCAAGAAGGGTATTCTTGGTAGACATTTGACACACGCTGTTGCGCCCGGCATGGTCCTCTGGAAGTATACCATGTCTTAGAAAATTAGTGATGGGCTCTCTCCAATCTTCTACCTGTTCAATTTTCGTGCATATTGGGTCGAAGAATTCTGGTTCCTGGCTTTGAACCTTAGCTCCCTGACTCCTTGTCATTTCATGTTCCATCTTAATAACTTCTTTAGCTGATAGAAGTGCTCCAAATGGATATGGAGGACACTGGGGGAAGAGATTTTTGTCATCATCCGCGTCAACCTCGGTTCTCAGTTCAATGTATATCCACTCCACCACCCAGACAAGCGTGGTTCCTTATGAGGATAATTGAATTGTAGCCCTGAGTTTTGCAAGTGCATCAGCTTGTGAATTTAGCCTCCGGGGGATGTGGCTCAAGGATACATCCTCAAATTGGGCTATATATGATTTTGCAGTATCATGATAAGGCTTGAAAGTGTCTTTTCTTACGTCATATATTCCCTTGAGCCGTCGAATAACCAACTCAGAGTTGCTATAAATCTTGAGCTACTCCAAGTTTAGATCAAAGGTTATCTCCAATCCAATTATAAGGGCCTGATATTCTATTTCGTTATGAGAACCAGCCTCGGTGAGAGAGAAAGAAAGTGGTAGTACTCCTCCTTTCGGAGTCAGGAATACCACCTCGGTGCCTCCTTGATTAGATTGGAACACGTGAGCAAGCTTTACACATAATACTTCTTCATCAAAGAGGTCACTTGATAAAGAAGATTCTGCCAATAAGGGGTGTGCTGCGAGAAAATCAGCCAAGGCTTGGCCCTTGATGGCTTTTTGGGGGATGTATGTGATGTCAAATTCCATCAGCAATAATGCCCACTTAGCAAGACATCCTGACAGGCATGGACGTATCATGAGAAACTTTACAGGATCTGCTTTTGATATAAGTTTCACTTCATGACCGAGCAAGTAGTGACGGAGCTTTGTATTGCGAAGATTAGGGCCAAGGACATCTTTTCTATAGGGGATAATTCTTTTTAACCCCTTGCATCCTGCGGCTGAGATAGTATAGTGCGGTCTGTTTTCTTTCGTCATTGTTCTGCACCAACAATGCCCCAAGTGACTCATCTAGAGCAGTCACATACAAGATGAGAGGTCTTCCCAATATCGGGGTGGAGAGTACTGAAGGATTGAGTAAATAATGCTTGATTTCATCAAGGGCTGTCTGACATGCTTCATTCCAGATGAATGGGATATCTTTCTTTAACAGGTGCGTAAAGGGTTTACAGCGACCTGAGAGGTTTGAGATGAACCTACGGATGTACGTCGGCTGCCCTTGAAGAGAGCACAATTCTCGCAGTGTAGTTGGTGATGGAATTTCTTGGATTGCCTTGATCTTGACTGACTCAACTTCAAGCCCTAGGTGTCTAACAATGAACCCTAAGAAATTTCCTAAACGCACGCCAAAAGCACACTTCAGTGGGTTCATTCTGAGTTGATGCATGTGTAATCACTCGAACACCTTTTCAAGGTCTCTCATATGCGGGTCTTTCTTTTCGTATTTCACCACCAAGTCATCTACATAACATTCCACCTCTTTGTGTATCATGTCTTTGAAGATGGTCGTCATTGCTCTCTGATAAGTAGCACCGGCATTCTTCAATCCAAAAGGCATCATCGTGTAACAGAAGACTCCTTTTGGGGTCAAGAATGCAGTGGCTTCCTCATCTTCGGGCGCCATCCGTATCTGATTATATCCGGAGTATCCATCCATGAAGGAAAAGATTTGGTAGTGAGTTGCAGAATCGATGAGCATCTCGGTGAAGGGCAACGGGAAATCATCTTTGGGACAGGTGGTATTCAAGTTGCGGAAATCAATGCAAACCCTGATTTGGCATTATTCTTCTTGACTGGAACATTTGCTAGCCATTTCAGATACTTGACTTCACGAATGTAGCCTGCTTGTCTGAGTTTGGTCACCTCGGCATCTATCTGCATTTCGAGGTCAGGCCTAAACCTCGTTGATATTTGTTTGACAAGTTTGACAGTCGGATCGATGCCAAGGTGGTGAACGGCGACTTGAGGTCTAAACCAGGCATCTCATGGTATTGTCAGGCAAAGACGTCTCCGTTTGCTCGCAAGAAAGTAGTGAAATTTTCTTTCTCTTGTGGATATATCGCGGAGATGAAAATGGTTCTGGGATCAATCTCATCCCCTAGATTTATCTCCTCGAGTTCATCTGCTGTGGCTTAACCGCCTTCTTCCCATTCTTCTGGGGCTTCCAACAACTCCCTATCATTGGCCTCGGAGGTCTTATCGCTAACCTCAAGTGCAGAGACCGATGATCCTGACATCTCTATTTCCAAGAGGGCTCCAGGGGATTTTTGCACCTTTGTCGAACCGAGGGACAGAAGGGTCAACCTCAAACATGGACAGCATATAAGGCTAAAAGCGTTTGATTTGGAAGTCACAGGGAGATTGAGATTCAGTGGTTGTGGGGCCAAAAGAACCTTCATAAGAATCATTGAATTTTTGTGTAAGTATCTGCAGTGTTTGTCCCGTGATGGCTGATACTTCATAAACTTGTACCATGTGGCAAGCTTCCTGTGAATAGAAGCTCTGCCATCTTGATTCTCTCAGTCTCTACTCAAAGTCGGGCTCAAGAGGCCACTAGGGTTTCTTTGGCTTTGACTTCTTATGCTTCTTTGTGAAGGAAGATGGTTGTGTCTTATCTCGAGCTGTCAAGGCGTCAGTAACTGTTAATAATCTTACTGCCTGGGCCAGTGTCATTTTTAACCACCTCCTATGTGTTCTGCTTATGTTGGTTCCTTCAAGTTCTCTGTCGAGAGCCTCGAAGTGTGGACATTTTAAGGTGGTACCTGCAGGAGACATAGAAGAAAAAGGATGAGAGCAGAAGAAGAAGAAGGAGGAGGGTCAAAAAGTGAGGGACTTTTAAGGTCATTCCCCTCATCAGACCAATCTAGGCAGTTTTTTGCATCATCACCAGAGTTGGACGTGTGCAGGGAATCTTTTAGGTCTTTCCCTTGCTTAGACCGTTTGGGAGTATTGTTAACATCATCACCCTCATTTCACGTATTCTGAGGAGAAGACGGCTCGAGGACATCCTCTTGATGGGATGAGGAAGGAAGGATTGTGCCAGGGACGAAGTCCAGTAACGTTAGCAATGGGAGAAGAGGCCTGAGAAATTCCTGCTCAACAGGCGGTTGAGCAGTCTTGTTTCTTCAGTGAGCAGCCCATGGTGCTCGTCTTCTCCTGGTTTTTATTGGCAGTGGTTGATCTGTCTCATTGGGTTTATGACAACCCTAGCTTGATGAACTGCTTCTCACCTTAATGACTTGAGTCTGCTCAGCCCCTGGTGGACTATCCATGGCTAAGAAGTCGAGGGTTCAGTAGGATCTGAGTCATCTTTACCCATGACTTGTGTGAGGAGGTCCTCTAATACTGGTGGAGTAGTGGTTTGAGGATCACTTTCTAGAATTCTATAAGACTCTTAGCATTCGTGTAATTTCTTGGCGATTATACCATGGAAACTGGAGCATTCACACAGGTCATAGCCCCATATCAGATGGTACGGGCACCAATGGTCCTCAGTCCTCTGAGCAAGGCGTCGGGGCTGCCTTACCAATTTTGGTGTGATGGGGCCTTCTTGAAGCATTATAGCAAAAAAGGCACGAAGGAGACCAGGCACTTTATCTTCCTCTTGAACTGTTACTGCATGGGAGGCTTCAGCTGCCCCGAATGCCTTCTTCAGCTCTTTAAGTTTTATCTAACCCTTTTGGATTAGGGCTTTGATAATATCTTTCAGTGTGTAGTAGTCATCTATGGGGTGGTTGATCCTTTGATAGTAAGCACAGTAATTCGCCTAGTATCGAGTCCAATTTGATCAAGGAACTTGGTCTTTGGGAGCTCGATCATGTTCAGTTCGAGTAGCAGTTCGAGTAATGCAGGGACCCATACCTTTTCAAAGGGGTACACCTTGTTTCTATGTCTGGTCCAATAATTATCTTGATTAAAGTTTGCAAGTGGGGGTACTCAATTGTACGCCTGTTATTGCTTGCCCGCCTGAGGCGCTTTCACTGTGTTTACCCCTTTGAAGAGGTCCAAAGTTTGGGAGGGAGCCTTCTTTGGATGTTTGCCCGTGACAGCTGCGTTGATCACTCCTTTTGGTTGGTTTCCCAGGGTATTAGTCCTAGAGCTACCATTGCCCTGATTATTCCTTGAGCTTGCAGACTATTGTCGTGACCCGCCATGGTGGCATGACAGGCTTTTTATGTGTACTAATTTAGAGATCAGCTCTGACATGGAGCTCGATTGGAGGCCTCAGCATGTAGGGCAATCTCAGGTCTCATGTTCCACACACAGGTTTGAACCGCTTCCTTCTCTAACATGGGATTGGGGTGGCGACGGCCAAATCTCTCCATCTTGATATGAATTGATCCACTGGCTCATCGGGATCTTGGGTCAATGTGAGGAGCTCGATGGTTTGAACTTCTCACTCGACCTCATAGAAACACTGATGGAATAGTTTCTCAATTTCCTCCCACGTATGTACTGAGTTTGGAGGAAGCCGAGCATACCACTGGAAAGCCGGGCCGTCAAGGGTTTCAACAAACTGATGGAGAAGGAGTCTCCCATCAGCTACTGTATCTCAACACGCTGATTGGAAGTAGGCGATATGCTGGTTGGGGGATGTGGTTCTGCTGAACAAGGGAAACTTCCCTTTCTTGTAGTCTGAGGGAAATGGAATCTGATCAATGTAAGACGTATACGGCTTTTAGTAAAGCATTGTTCCTTGTATACCCGAGATCTGCAGGTTCTTTAATCTATGGGTGACCATAGCATCAATATCTGCCTGTGAGATGGGGTGAGAGATAGAATTGTCCTGTGAGGCAGAGGGAAGGGGCTGCCTTGGAGGTGCACCATCTGAGTGATGGGAATCGACTTCATGGTTCGCTGACTGTCGCGCGGCATCCATGCAATCAATCTTCTCCATCATTGCGAGCACCATGTCTTCAAATTTATTCATGCGCTCTTCCTGAGAGTTGCTAGGATCATTTATAACCATTATGCTGACTGCTTCTCCAGGGAGGTCAGTGTTAGTGCAGTTGAGGGCTTGCGAACTTGACGGGTCGCACGCAGTAGATCGGTCAGTAGGAGGTCAGCATGCCCCGACTTGACTCGAGTCTTGTATGCCGATCATGTGAGGACCGGTTCTCGACAGTCTTGGGACTGTGGGAGCTAAATGGCTAGGTCATCTTCTATGACACTTACCACAGTGCAGGGTTCGTGGCCTCCTTTTTCAAGATTTGTCATCTGAAGAGGGTAGAAGGGGTTCAAACGGAGAAGGTTATCAGAGCCAATTGCCCCGACCATCTTGGTTGCTTTCCTAGTCAAAATTTGCAAACCCCTATCACGTTTGGCTTTGAGATTTTGATGAACCTTACACCATAACTGTGATCGAGAGTGCTGCTGGTCAACTCTTCTTGCACAAGAGAGAGTTGTCTCCATCAGCTGCGGCAAAGGATGAGGGCCAGGAACCAAGGTCATTTTGGGCCGGGGAGGATGAAGGACTTGATCGCCCATCAGGTCTTTGCCTCGAGCTCTCTTATGGGCTTCAAAGACATGATCGAGATGATGGGGCTGGCTCAAAATGGTACTCTTGGGGAAGGTCTTCGAGTACCAAGGTTGGAGGTGCTTGCCCGAAGAAGGAGAAGCACGTAAAAGCAGGGTTGACTCATAAGGACGCCTGAGTCGGGGGAGAGGGGATGTCTGTGACGGCGACGCATGTGCATTCCTTCAAGAAGGATGACGGGTGACTTCGAGGATCAACCTGGGCTCGAACAGGTGGTCTGGCCTTAGGAGGCTGAGAACCACGAGCAGGTGTTTGCAAGAGAACAGGTGGAAGCCTGCCCCTTACAGGTTGCGCTAGTGTGTGCTGAGGAGGAGGACGAGGGGGTCGGACGTTGACTCGAGGTAACATAAAATTTACCCCGACATGTGGCTCTAGTAGATGAACCATGGCTCTAAGAAATCCAAGATTCAGATAAACGAGTTAGAGAACCTAGAAGCCATGTGTGTGCAATAGAAAAATAAAAGGAGAAACCAGCCAAACAAGTACGATCCGACTAAGGGGTAGTAAGTCCCTAGTGGAGTTGCCAAGCTGGTTAGGTTCCTCTATCTCTCCCTCTAGATTTGAATGATCTGGCGGCACACATCTCGGGTTTCGAGGGAACCCAGGACTTGAGATCGCTCTCTCGGGAACCTTGCTCAAGAACAAGGGCAGGTGGACAAACCGATGAGAGAGGAATTTAAGGTAAGTTCACGACTTACTCGAGCTGGCTCTCGTGGGCGCCCTCTTAGATCACAAAGAAAACCCTTAGTCGTAAAACAGGTTCGAAATCGTCTCCCTTAGCTTGTATTCTCCTGCTTTTGCAATCACACACACATGGTTAATTTTACAAAACAAGTGGGCCAAAAGAGACCCCACCTTGTCTTTGAGCAAATGTACACAGGTTTCCACATTCAAGAGAAGAAAGGGTAAAAAAATAGATGAAAGAAGAGGAAAGAGGTAGATCAGAGGAGTTTTGACTAGGTAGCGAAACTAACAAAGCAACTAGATCAGCAAGTGGTTGACCCAACATGGTAGCAAGATGGACATGGTAACTAGAACGACAAAACATAAATACTATTAGACGTTAGAACAATCATCGGCCGGCCTAGCGTAATGGCTAGCTTATCGTGGCAGTAAAGCAGGCACGGTGACTAAGACCGGCTCAACGGCAATACTGTTAAACGACAAGACTATCATGACAATGTTTGTCTCAGCCTCTCTTGAGCAAATGAGAGAGATAAGAAAGAAAATAGAGAAAGAGAGACATGCGCAGTACTACTAATGTCGTGCATGGGAAAAGAAGAAGAGAAGAGGAACAGAGGGAGAAGAAGAGAGAACCTTAACGTGATGATAGAGAAGATAGAAAAGAATATGGACGGCGATGAACCTCCTCCGTCTTTGAATGGAGGGAAAAGAAGAGAGAAAGGTGACATGAGCGGCAATTAGCCTCCGTCGCTCATGGTAGGGGAGTCAGAGGAGAGAGAAAACATGGGCGGCGAAGTGCTTCTGTCCTCAATGTCAGAAGAAGAAGAAGAGAGAGACGACATGGGTGACGGCTTGCTTCAGTCGTCTATGTCATACGAAGAGGAAGAGAGAGAAGACATGGGCAGTGATGTGGTTCCACCGTCAATGTCAGACGAAGAAAAAGAGAGGGAAGACATGGGCGGCGATGTGCATTCCACCGTCCGTGTCAGACGAAGAAGAAGAGAGGGAAGACATGGGCGGCGATGTGCTTCCACCGTTCGTGTCAGACCAAGAAAAAGAGAGAGAAGACATGGGTGACGATGTGCTTCAGCTGTCCGTGTCGGACGCAGAAGAAGAGAGGGAAGACACTGGCGTCGATGTGCTTCCGCCGTCTATGTTAGACGAAGAAGAAGAGAGGGAAGACATGGGCGGCATTGGGCTTCTGTCATCTGTGTCAGATGAAGAAGAAAAGAGAGAAGACATGGGCGGCGATGTGCATCCCCTGTCCGTGTCAGACGAAGAAGAAAGAGAAGAGATGGGTGGCAATGTGCTTCCGATATCCATGTCAAAAGAAGAAGAAGAGAGAGAAAAAACATGGGCGGCGATGTGCTTCCGCCGTCCATGTCAGAAGAAGAAGAGGAGAGAAAAGACATGGGCAACGATGTGCTTCCGCAGTCCATGTCAGATGAAGAAGACAAGGAGACTTTGACAAAGGCCTGGCCCACCACTCGGGTTAAGGCCCGGCTCACTGTTCATGTCTCTGAAGTGAAACAACATCATGCCAAGCGATCGGCTTCGCCATGCACGAAAAGAGAAGAAGGAGAAAGAGAGCAGAGAGAGAGAATAGGAAAGAGAAAAAAAGTGAAGGAAAGATAAAGAGAGAAAAAGAAAAGTGGATAAAGGAGATCAGAGATAAAATAAGAAAGAAAGACATAAACGAGAGGAGAGAGAAAGAGGGAGATAGAGATGAGAAGAGAGAAAGAAACAGATGAAAGGAGGAGAGAAAAAGAGAGAGATGAGAGGAGGAGAGAGAAAGAGAGATGAGAGAGAAAAGAGGACGAGAGAGAAAATTACATTATTGAAGGGTACTGACCCTTTTTTTCTCTCTTTTCTCTCTCTCCAAGATGCACCCACGAACTTAAGCAAGAATTGAAATCTTTATTGAATGATCGACAGTATGAACAAAAAGTTCTTTTACATTTAGGCCTTGCATGTTTATATAGAATTGGGCCCAAACATCGGTGGATACTCAAAAGCTGCCTAAATTGATACTAATTAAAATTTAATTAAATTAAAAAAATTCTAAAATTGGGTGCAAAAAGACTGTTTTGCCCCTACCTAACAATGTGTGAAATTCCAAAACAGTCCCTATTGCTGCCCTAGAACTTGTGTGATCTTCCATGGATGATCCGAGGTTGCTCTGGTGCTCGTTTAATCAAAATATGGTGGTTTTCTTGTAGAGCTTGGCATCGTGATCTATTTGATACCAACTTTGAGCCATGGATCGTGTTTTTAGGCCATGATCAAGCAACTCAAAATTTGGAAGAATCTTGTAAACTTCGGATCGGTAGTGTGCTTATTTCTTGATGTTTTTCTTTCTTTTCTTCTCTGAATTACAATAAGCATGCCATCACGATCGTGTGGCAACAAACGCAGCTCAATTTTGTGTCTGGACGAAGATTTTGTTGTCTTGAGTTTTTGGCCGGAATTTGAAAATCCGACGGCCAGAATTTACAGCAGCTTTGACGCCTCTGTATGTGAAATCCAACCATTCATCATATACAGCGTTCGGACCAGAGATTGTCTCGAACCTTACGCACATAATGCAATTGGTTTCGCATCAATCGGGTACGCGACCGTCATGATGTGGCCGCTCAAGCGAGGCGTGTTGTTGCTGAATTTTCTGCAACCTTCTTCATGGATCGGCAAATTCTCTCTTGTTTTTCTCCCTGCTCAGGTATCATCACCGATCGTGCCACATATGAAAAAGCTCATCTTGATGAGACGAACACGCTCACCAAATTTGAGAGCGATCCGATTCAAGGAGTGAGATACGGGCCTTTGAAATTTCTTCTCGCGACTGTGCACATCAGCCTCCTTTAATGGAGATTGGTGTAGGGAGGCTGCATGGGAATAGCGTGCGGCCTACCCCATTTTGGTCTTTTACTCATAACTTTATCCTGGAATGCTCGATTAAGTCAAAACTTGACCCACAAGGGTTTTCAATCGTGTTGAATCCAATGGTGGAAGTTCCACAGCAGTTTGACACACCAAAAATAAAGTTCTAGTTACGAGGTCCATTTCAGGGTGCTAGAAGCTTATTTTTTCGAAATTGTTTCTTTGTCTGCGCTGCCTTAGATATGTCAGATTGAGACAAAACTTGGCAAGTGAGCTTTTGGAGTGCTTGGAAAGATTCTGACCCATTTTGGGTAAATTCTGAGACTATCAAGAATTTCACTGTATGTTGAGGCTTTATTGACCTGCTTCCTCTTCATTTCGCGTCAGGGACCAAGGTACTAAAAAATGTCTTCAAACAGCACACACACCCTTTATGAACATCCTCACGCACGTCTTTCCTAACTGACCCATCCGTGTGTGCATATCACCTTCAGCACCTCCCTAGTGAGTCCATTCCTCCATTATTATTCATCATTCCCCAGTGAGTCTCATCCGCACTCACAAAACGGCAAGCCATCCCACCATCCATACTCGTTGTCAACTAGTGGGTCACTACTTTTCACCTTCCATTCATACATCATCCGTCCTTCATACGTAGCCTCGTGTCATCTCCTTAAGTGAGTCAAAACCACCACCATACTCACTCCATGGCCTCAACAAACTACCATCCATCTCCACTATGGTCCAACTGTATGACTTAAACTGTAGTGCACGTCTTGACCGCATGACATTAAAAGGCTTTGCACAGGTCTTGAAGGCATGACCTTACAAAAAGGACTCAAAAAGGCAAAAGAGTCACTAAGAAGGCAAGACAAGTCTCATGAGGAAGTGCACTTTTCCCACGAGGTCACAAACACACTCCAAAATACTAAAGATGACCCAAGAAGGCTAAAGTAAGTCAGAACTTAGACTTGCTATGTCACAACACTGCTAGTAGTGAGTAAGGGTCATACCCATAGCTGGTCACCTCAATAAACTGAGACTGCTCACCAAGTACAATCTGGTGCACCACGCAGATGGTCGTTAACCAAAGGCCCTTTAATAGATCACTAACAACAAAACAAACACACTACAAAATGCTAAAGACGCCCCAAGAAGGCCAAAATCAGCTAGAATTTGGACATGTTATGCAAACAAAACGCCTAGCAGTAAGCAAGGGTTATACCCACAGCTGGTCACCTCTATAAACTGAGGTACCCTGCCCATCGAGTACAATCTAGTGCACCACGTAGACGGACGCCAACCAAAGGCCCTTTAGCAAACCATCAACAACAAACAAAACCCAGACCAAAATGGGAAAACTGCCCTGCAGCATGGCACTCGACCTCTAGACGGGCCTGATTATGACCAACGAGTTCCGTACAAAATCCTCAGCTGTCAGATTCACAATTAGTCCATAGAGGGTGATGACTTCAACAGGATCCCTCAAAAAAATCTCTTCTCCCCCTAAAGTCTCCGTGGATGGACCTATACATTGCATCCAAATGTCTGAGCATCCTAGTTATAGTAATGCGTGAATCTCCTCGACATTCACGTGGTCCTGTGGCTAAGAAGAAAAAAGTAATAAAGACGAAAGAAATTTTTCGAATGTTGTCCTTCTCGCTTCTCTCGAAGCACAATATTCGGTGGGGCAAGCTATTTGAAGACATTTTTCGGCAAATTGTTCCTCAATGCGGAATAAAAAGAGAAGCTAGTTAATAAAGCCTTGACATAGGTGGAATTCTTGACAGTCTCAGAATTTCCCTAGAACGAGTCAAGATATTCTTAAGCACTTCAAAAGGGTACTTGCCAAGTTTCATCACAATTTGACATGTTTAAGGTAGTGCAGACAAAGAAACATTTTTGGAAAAATCAGTCTTTAGCACCCTGAAATGGATCCCATAACTAGAACTATATTTTTGATGTATCAAATTGTTGTGGGACCACCACCATTGGATCTGGCACGGTCGAAAACCCTTATGGGTCAAGTTTCAGCTTAATCGGGCACTCTAGGACAGTTATGGGTAAAACACCAAAAAGGGGTAGGCCACACACTATTTCCATGTGGCCTCCATGCACCAAATCACCATTAAATGTAACCGTTTTTTCAGTCTCGGGCAGTGATTTTCGGGTCCATATCTCATTCGTCCCCAGTCGGATCGTGCTCAAATTTTGTGAGCATGTTTGTCTCATCACAACAAGCATTTCGATATGTGGCACGCCCCGTGACAACGTTCGAGCGGGGAAAAAAGCTAGAGAGAAATTGTCGATTCGTGAAGAAAGTTTCAAGAAAATCAGCAAAGACATGCCTTGCTCAAGCGGCCGAATCACGGCCCTCATGCATCGGATTGACATGAGACCACTTCCATTGTGTGCATAAGGTCTAGGGATACCATTATTCTGAACCCCGTACATGATGATAGTTGGATTTCGCACACCAAGGCAATAAAGTAACTGTAAATTCTAGCTCTGGAATTCCAAATTCTGATCAAAACTCCAAAGTTGTGAAATCTTCGTCTGGGAACGAAATTGAGCTGCGTTTGTTGCCACGCGATCATGACAGCATGCTTAGTGTGATCTAGTGAAAAAATCACAAAAAAAATCAAGAAACAAGCACACTAAAGATCCAAAGTTTTCAAGTCTCATCCAAATTTCAAGTCGCATGATCGTGTTTTAAAAACACTATCCATGGATTGAAGTTGGTATCAAATCGATCACCATGCAGAGCCCTATAAGAAAACAATCATCTTTCGGTCAAACGGGCACCAGAGCAACGTCGGATCATCCATGAAAGATCACGCACATTATAGGGCAACAGTAGGGACTATTTTCGAATTCCACGTATTGTTAGGCAGGGGGAAAACAATCATTTTGCACACATTTTTAGAATTTCTTTTAATTCAAAATAATTGTAATTATCATCAATTGAGATAGTTTTGGGCCATCCACCCATATTTCAGCCCAATTCTATAAGTACATGTTAAACCTAATTGTAAAGGGCTGACCTAATTTCCTCTCAAACTTTCAATTGATCGATAAAGTTTGTGTTTCTTCTTTGAGTTCATGGGTGCGTCTTGGAGGGAGAGAGGAAAGAGAAGAAAAGGCTGGTACCCTTCGGTAAAGTAATTTTCTTTCTCCTCCTCTCTTCTCCTTCTTCTTGTCTCCTCCTTTTTTTTTCTTTCTCTCTCTTGCTTCCTCTCTCTTTTCTTTTTTCTTCTTTTCTCAGCTTTTCTCTTCTTCTCTGTGAACACGCACGGCTGTGGCAGAGCCGTGCATGTCATCTTATTTCTTCTCTTTCTCTAACTCACACGGCGATGGTAGCGTTGTGTGTGTCTGATTCTCGTTGTGTGTGTCTAATTCTCTCTCTTTCTTCTTCTTCTCAATCTTTCTCTCTATTCCTCTCTGACTGAATGTCCATGACGATGGCAGTGCCATGCATGAACCTCTCTCTCTCTCTCTCTTCCTCTCTATCTCACACACACGGCGATGGCAACGTTGTGTGTTTTCTTCTCTCTCTTCTTCTCTATCTAACACACATGGCGATGGTAATGCCGTGTGCATTTTTATCTCTCTCTTCTTCTCTATCTCACACACACAACAATGGCAACACCGTGTGCTTTTTCTTCTCTCTCTTCTTCTCTATCTCACACACATGGTGATAGCAACACCGTGTGCGTTTTCTTCTCTCTCTTCTTCTTCTTCCTCTTCTCCTTCATTCTTTATTCTCTCTCCTCTATCTTTCTCTCCACTTCTCTCTGTTTGAACATACACAGCGATGGCAACACCATGCACGAATCTCTTTCTCTACTTTCTTCTCTCTACTGTATCTTTCTCTTTGTCCCTCTCTGTTTGAACATGTGTGGCGATGGCAACACCGTGCATGAAACTCTCTTTATGTTTTTCTTCTCTCTCTGACACCCACGGCGGTGGCAGCACCATGTGTACCCCTTTCATCTCCTCTTTTCTTATTCTTATTATCTCTTTCCTAATCTTTTTCTCTCTCTTTCCTTCTTTCTCCTCCGGCTCTTTCTCAATTTCTCCCCTCACTTTCCTTTCTTCTCTCTCTACTTTCTTTTCCTCTTCCTCTTTCTTAAAATCCTCTTTCCCCCTCCCTATCTTTCTTGCCTTCACTCTGATTTCTTTTCTCTCTCCTCTCCAGTTGTGCACAGCGATGTCCATCGTCAGGCGTAACACTCTCATTCTTCACTTATCCTCTGGAAACATGCACAGTGAGCCGGGCATTAACTTGAGTGGCGGGTCGGGCCTCTGTACAAATTTTCCCTTTCCCATGTGGTGCACGGCAATGCTCATCGCTGCTCATGGCATTCATTTCTCATTCATGTTGTCTCTCTCCTTTCCCTCTCTTCTCTTCTTTTTCCTTTTTCTCTTATTTATCTTCTCTCGCCTTTCTTCTCTTTTCCTTTACTTCTCGCCTATTTCTCTTTTCTTCTCTCTCTCTCTCTCTCTCTCTCTGCCTTTCTTATCTCTTATCTCCCTCTTTCTTCTTCTTTTTCCTCTCTCATTTGACCAAGGGATAAGTTTCGCACTGTCATGGTACTCTCGTCGTCGAGTAGTACTGCCGCCATGCCGGTCAAAGTTACCGTGCCTGTCTTGCTGCCACGTCGAACTCTCTATTGTATCTAGCTGGTTGTTGTTGGTGTTCTGTCGTCGACTAGTATTGCCGCCGTGCCGGTCTCATTACCGTGCCCGTCTTACTATCATGTCAAGTCAATCATCATGCCAATCTTGCCATTGTGCTAGGCTAGTCACCCGATCAAATGTCTCTTTCTTTTCTTCTTCCTTGAAGTTCTTCCTTCTCCCAACCCTCGTCTCATCATTTATTCTTTTTTCTCCTTTTAATGTACACGCCTTGTGTACATTCACCTAAAGACAAGGTGGGGTCCTTTAGCCCACTTGTCTTGTAAAATTAACCATGTGTATGTGATTACAGAAACAGGAGAATACAGGCTAAGGGAGGCCATTTCGAACCAGTTGTAGGACTGAGGGGCTATCTTCATGATCGAAGAGGGCACCCACGCGAGCCAGCCCGAGTAAGTCCTAAACCTACCTTAAATTCCTCTCTCATAGGTTGGTATGCCTACCCTCGCTCTTGAGCGAGGTTCCCGAGAGAGCGATCTCAAAGTCCCAGGTTCCCCTGAAACCCGAGACGCATGCGGCCAGATCTTCTGGATCCGGAGGGCGAGATTGAGGCACCTAACCAGTAAAATCACTATATTTTTTAAGAAAGGCATTCAAGCGTGAGCTATTAGGAGGATCACTGGTCATGCTAAAGCATTGTCCTACCACATATCAGAGTACGCAATAACAAAAAATTTACTAGTAGCATGGTGAGCACAAAAAATTGAGTCTCCATATTGATTGTATGGTCATTTCCTCACCCTCGACATTTCAAGCTAAACATTGATGGGTATTCCTTTTGGAATCTAGGAATAGCAGGTTGTGGGGGTGTCATGAGAAGGGATGGTTGTTCTTTCTTTATTGCATTTTCCATCCCTCCCTCTTGGTGTCACATAACAATTATGCAGAATTTCGTACCTTGGAAGCAGGTATCGACTTAGCTATCTAGATGGATTGTTTCCATTAGAGATTGCAAGAGATTGTTCCCTGTTGGTACATGTCATACGTGGCTATTGCAGATCTGTATATATGCTTCACACCGTAGCTGCTAATTGCCAATTTAGACTCACAAATCATTTATGCTCTATTTGTCACATTTACAGCGAGGCTAATATGGTGCGGGATGTACATTTCAAAAGGCTACAATTTTTTCAAAGGCTTCTATTTAGCCCCCTAGGCCTCCGGATTTTATTTCACTTCCTTTGCTTTATGATGTTGGACAATTGTCCTATTCTAGGGTTGTAAAATAGTGAGATATAATTTATTTTTATTTAACCAATGAAAAACAGGTAGGGGACTTTCTCCCCCACTAATTCACCCAAAAATAAAAATTAAGGATGATGAACAAGAACTTTCCTAATGTTGCCTCCTCTCCTCCCCCACCCCCCACCCCCCAACCCCCATAAATAAATAAATAAATAAAAGAGGAACTTTGTCAAGAATCATGAATTTAAGAGGATAACGCATGCAAAACTAGTACAACAAACAGGTCATAAAGGATGTTCTTTCCGCCGTGCAATATTAGCAAGAGGATCCGTTTTGATATTTGCTAATAAATCCCAAAACTTAGGAACTTAGGAAGAATTAAACTGGATAAATGAAATCAAAATTTTAAAACAAATGAAATTCAGATTTCTTAAAGAGGGTATATATGCAAGTGGTGGGGAAAATCCTCGCCAAGTTTACCTAAAATTCGTGTTGTAAACGAACACCGTGATTTGAAAAGATTAGAGCTTGCACCCTATGATAAGGCTCAAGCAAAAGATTCATTTAGTTTCTAGTGCAAATGACTTGGAAGATTTTTTTTTCTGAAATTTTAGGGTCACTTTAAAATCATCATAAGGGTATTTAAGAAAATAGGTACGCAATCATAAAGTGTCATTTTTAGGCACATTTGTTTGAGTTAGTTGCTAAGTTGAGCAGGTTACATCTACAAAATTTCTATATCCTAAATCGCCCAAGATTGTACAATCTGCTCCAACATGGGTGATTACATATGATATTTTTTAGGAAAAATATCTTTTTATTTTTTATTTTTAACTTTTATATTTCATGAGTTCTAAAAATTAAAAATATTACTTATAAACAAAAAAATTTCCTTTTTTTACCTTATAACTTTTTGGACCTCTTTGACCTTAACTCTTTTATTCAAAAAAACAACCCCGTGAGTCCCTTTGACCCTAAATTTTTTATCCAAAAAAATACTAACATGACGCTCTATCCAAATTTTTTTTCTCCCTCTCTCTTTCGCATCACTCGCCCTCTCTCAAAACTAACTCTCTCACTTCACCGTCTCTCTCTCAAAACTAACTCTCTCTAACAAGGTTCAGGATATCAAATCCTTAGGCCTCTGCCTCTCTGTTTCCAAAAGATTTTTTTCTCTCAGCCCCATGGTTGAAGATATTTTGATCAAAGTAGACTGTGTAATCACTGATGATGAAGATCCAATAAACCTTGGATCCTGAGGCTTTGTCTCTCATCTCCTCAAACTGGTAATGGGCCCTTTTGGTAAGTCCCTGGAAATAAGCTAGTAACACCCCAAAAGATTAGGGTTTCAGAAGTCACCCACCATTCTCCAGTTGAGGTTTTGAAGAGCTTCTCAACCAACAGGACCCTGAAAATCCAACTCCTTAATGGCGAGCTAGGGTTTGGAGTTAGGGTTCTCCTCAAATGGAGAGCTGAATTTGGGACCAGTCTGGAGAGCTGCGTAATTTAGGGGCTTCCAGTGTCATCGAACCATTATCTCTGAATTTGGGACCAGTCTGGAGAGCTGCGTAAGCTTAGCGTGGTTTGGACCATTAACTCTTTAATTGCTGCTTCAGCCAGGCATTTTGTTCTTCGACAAATAATTTCAGAGCACCCAGACTTATAGCGACTGACAGTAACTGATTGTGATAATCAAGGGGCCCTTTCTATAAATTTAGGACAATTGAGTGAAATTACGATTAAACCCATTTGGCATCCCCCCTAACAGGTAATGGGTCCAACCAATTGTACAATAATAACTTCAAAGCCCTGACCACACATAAAAAAAATTAGAAATGTAAAAAAAAAAAAATTGTGAACCACAAATATTGAGCAATGATTTCATGCAACCGTTATATAATAATACGATACAACAACCTTAAAAAACCATCTTATGACCATTTGTTTAATCCAAATTTTGAAATATACAATCTTTTTATTCTAATGAACAATTACAAAAAAGAAAAATTTGAAAACACAACTTAGAAATTATTTTTTTAACCCAATTAATATAGATCATTCATTTTGGTGAGATGTTTAGATCTAACCCTTAGAAGGATTTTTTCATTTTTAACTTCTTTGGATGACTTTATTATCATTAGATGAACAATATTAAAAAAAAAAAAATTGATTTTGAATTTATAAAGGCTAAAATCTTGAAATTCACAAAATGAATGGTCTAAATTCGTTTTTGGAGATGACTCATTTTGACTATAGCTAGGGTTCAAATTGAACCTTTTTTTTTTTTAGATTGATTATTGAGATGAAGAGAGTGTATGTGTAAAATTTGGAGTCATACAAATACCACAAACATGGTTGTCAAGAAGTGTCGTTGCATTATATTATGATACAACCGTTGCATTAGATCATTGCTCACAAATATTATATAGGGTGGCCTAGTCGCCACCTTGTGGTTTACATTCTCCCCATAAACACTACCTCATTAACACTTTTAAAAAACTAATTTATTTAAAAAAAATAGGTAAGGGCCTGTCATTCTCACTGAATTATCCAAAAAAAAAAAATCTCAATTACAAAATGGCACAAAAATCACTTTGGTCGGTTTTCCTCCTCTTCAAATGATTGCGGTGCATGTTCCACGATATTACCTTACTTGGAACGCCAAAAATAGATATTTTAGGGTGCGGGAGGCCGTGAGATTCAATGTTACTTTCTACAAAGGATGTGGTTTTTATGACTCAGCCCACTCATATGTACACATGCTGCCTCCCTCTAAAATTCATCTTAAAAATGGATTTTTGATCTACAATTTTAGGGATTCATCATCTAAGCCAAGCCCATCATAAATATAAAAAAAAAAAAATTTAAAATGCACTTGTTTTTGGAGATTTTTTTACTTCGTCCGTATTTAATTTGACCCGTGAGTTTTACAAAATGTCCATCTTGGTCCATCTTAAAGATGGATATTGAAAGGTCAGCGGGCTCTTGCACTTGCTGACTCATGGAAAATTTTCCTTCTGCAAAATATATGACATAATTATTGTCCCGTTAAATTTGATGTAAATTCTATACATAGTAAAAGAGAGAATGAGAGGGTCAACTCTCTTTTCCTAACATCAAATGAAAAAATAAAATATGTATATAAAAGAGAGAGTGTTATGTGGGAGTAAGATTGGGGCACGTGAGGGGAAGTGTTTCAAAAAAATAAGTGAAAAAAAAAAAACAAAAACAAAATAGATCACGAGCATAAATGGTTGGAATTGTAGACCTGCAACCACCGATGCCCGAATTTGAAAAAAGTTATGTACAAATAGGGCGACAAAAAAAAAAGAGATATGATTAGGATGGAAACCCAGGGAGAGAAACAGGAGAGGGCCTAGGCGTAGATCATTAGTGTGGCCATTTGGGAGCGGTATTGTGACTGCCCGTGATAGAGAGCCGCACGATTGGATAGCAGATTCTGCTTACACGCGTTCGTTATTGGCACGTGCTTGACGCCCCCATTGACCCTCTCTCGATTCCTAACCCCGTTTGAAGCGTGAACATGACGTCTCCTGTACTCCACATTGTTACCTGACGGTTCCTTAACGTCCTCCGAAAACCTCACCCTCTTCTTCTTACCTAATCCCTAACAAAAACGGATTTGCATTATTAGTAATGAGAAAATTTATTTATAAGGAAAAAGTTTATATAAAGTTGCAATCTTAAAATGTAAGATGTTCATCAAAATCCAACGGACAATGTTGTTTTAATGTTGAAAAACCCTCTAATTGATCATCTAGACATCAAACTAGATCATCCAATTTCAAGATTTTCATATGTTTATCAATCTACTTGATTTTGGAGTTTAAAATTTTATAAGTACATATGAAAATAGATTTTAAGATAATTTTAAGTATTTTTTACACCAAAATTACATGTTATGATAAAATTTTGAGATTCACCTTAATTGGATTGTTGAAGGTTGCAATATTATAGAAACCACACCTTTTATATAATATTGAAACCCTATAATGTACCTAGAATGTAGAAGTAAAGTACATCTCAAAATCTAGTTATGAAGAAATGATTGTAAGTTGAAAAACCTTCTAATTAATTTGCCTTATCAACTTCAAGATGTATAAAGTCCTAAAAATAGGATATATCGTGATACAAATTATCTGAACCGTCGATTTTTAAAATTTTGAAATATTTATAGATCTGCTCAATCTGCATTATTTTTAAAATTTTAAATTTGATAGACCATTGAAAAATTTCTAGCTCCTAAACTACCGACAAAACTAGAGGTATAATGAACCTCACCCTCGTAATAACCCCAAACACTAAAAATATTTATATCCCTCACCCAATGCGAAGGTGAAGGGCTTATTAAGTTTGAATATTTTCGGTTGTGTACTCACCCTTTTACGATTGCTCAAGTTTTAAAATTGAATTGTCTTAGTACCTTGTACAAAATTGAGGGCCTCTTAGAAAGTTTGAAAATGTTGTGTTTGCTGGAAGGACATAGCCATTTCAAGGTGACGCACGGCGATAGGAAAAATAATGTCATCGCTGGTACAAAATTGGCCAATTCTTGAAAGTGAAGGAACCACAAATTTTTTTAATAATAGGAACATTCATGAGCAATTTCCCCATTAACCAAAGTTTAAGTACTTATGAAAAAGGGCGACGTGTGGTTTGTTTAAGGCCGAGGCTCTAAACAATCAAAATAAAGCACACCTTCAAATATTATCGGTTTCAATATTGGAAGTATTTGTGATAGTCTAAAAGTTTATTTTTATATCTAATTATAAATTTAAAACTTCACAAATAGTGTAGATGGAGAGGATCTATAAACACTTGAAAATATTGAAAATCAATAGTTTGAAATGTATTACAAGATGCACTCTTGAAATCTATTTTACCTCATGTTCATACATCTTGAGGTCGAGATGATCAATTTTGAGGTGTTTTAAGCATCGAATCACCACTTCTAGTGAAATTTTGATATAGGCCTTAATTTGACTGTTTAGGGCCTCACCCACACATAAACTTTTTCCAACTTTTTAAAGACGCTCCAGAATCCTCAAGAATAGAGCTCGAATATTCCATTTGTCCTTGCTGACATTACTGAGGGAAAGCAGGCCAAACGATAAAAAAAAAATCATAAAGTAACCGCAATGATCACGGCAAATTTGTTTTAATTTTCAAAAGCCACAATTCTTACTAATTCATTTTTTTTGGTTAGCCCAAAAGATGCTCTACTCCATCGGGAGTATATTGTCCATTTATTTCCTCGGATAAAGCCCCCACGATTAAATTTAGGGTTCCAAATTTTTCGGAATATAACCTCTTCGACACATAGATTAACCTCAATAAAATAATTTCTAAACAATTGAAAAAAATAATGTGTCACAATTGAATAACGTCCAATTTGTAGAGGTGAGATCTAAATTTTAGAAACTCAAACTTTAAATAATTTTTTTAATAATCATCAAGTGATTCTAAAGTGGTTATCAAAATATCAGATTCAAAAACTCATACCATATAGGTCATCAACCGAGGGAGTAGAAGTAAACTATGCTCCCTCGGGACCATAAAATACGTGATCTTTGCTTGATAATTTTGAAAAAGTACCGATCACGAAAATTGGGTGGAACTTGACTTCTTGTTCATCCTTTGGATAAATGATAATATCGCTTTTCATTGCAAACAATTTAACACCCGAGAAATAATTAAACGAAAAAATCAGTTTGTTTTTAATATCAGGGGCCCCTCTCTGAATTGGATTATAGGAATTAACGCCGTTAAATACACAACTGCATTTAACGGGTCTGAAATTCCAAACAACAAAAGCATCGAATCAAATTCAATAGTACAGAGAGATAACGGCGTCACCTGAACCTGAACTTCTTCTTCCTACAAAGGCCGCCTCTCTTAAATTACTCTTCAAATTGTGGTGGTGCCCTTCTTCTTGCTCTCCCTGCGGCCGTAGAAATTTCCGGCGTCCAAGAGCCAAAAGGAGCACCCCACCAGAGATGGCAACAACAGTTAGGAGACGGATTCCGTCGACTCCCATGCCGAAAAATCACAAATTCCGGCGACACGAATATTCCATGGTGTCACGATTCTCGACCTGAAAAAGCAGCAAAGGCACGAATTTTGCAGAAGCTGTGAGAAGGATGAAGACTTTTCTCTACCCAAAAGAAAAGACGAAAACTCTTCTGCTTCGTTCAAGAGATTGACCATTTTTATTTTAAAGAGGAGGAGAATGACATGTAAAGAAAAAATATTAAAAAATTGGAGGAAACACAAAAGGAAGCCGTCAATAACAGCACCCTGCGGTTCCCAACCGATAATAAATTATTTACAAATAAATAACGAATAATATTAAATGGGTTTGGTTTGTATGGAGACGAGCTCTAAACAATCAAAGTAAAGCGTACCTTCTTCAAAAATCATCAAAGTAAAGTGTACTTTCAAATATAACAGTTTGCGGAAGAGTAACTCATTGTTTTTTCCTCTATATATAGCGTGAAAGTTGGACTACGTCATTAATCATGGTGTATATATTTAAATTTTTTTTTATTTTTTTACACCGGCACGATCACTTACAATGTCCAATTACAAAGAAACCACTCTTGAAAAAAATAAAAACCAATTCTCAATTGCTACATCTTCAAATTCAACTCTTTATTCAATAATCAAAACATGACTTATTCAAATAAACACCGGTTCCCAATTGCTACCTCTTCAAATACAACTCTTTATTCAAGAATCAAAAGAAGACTTATTGCTTTATGGGAAGAGAAATATAAATCACAAATAAAGATTTAAAGAAGTAAAATTGCTTGAGATTATATCAACCGAGCTTAGTACACCCGTCTCCTCCTTCCGATAGTGCTCGTGATATCGGTCTCTTGATTCTCCTATATATGGCAAAACCCTCTCAACAGCATATGGATCTCGCCCCTTTAGCTTGATCTTTAGAGATATGAGATATCGATCAAAGACAAAGGGAGAGATCTACTAGAAGGGATGATTCTCTTTGCTACAAAAAAATCAAATCACTACAAACTAACCTTAGCTTGGGCCCCAAAAATCAAACCACCACAATCTAACTTTAGCTTGGGTGTGCCAACCTTAGCTTGATGTGCCACTTGGAAACGAAAGAGATGACTTCGGCATGCCCCTTGGCTTGAGAGAGATTTTGAGAGATGACTTGGGCATGCCCGGTTGGCTAGGAAGAGATATTTAGAAAAGAGATAGATGACTTGGGCATGCCCCCTTAGCTTGAGAGAGATATTTAGAAACGAGAGAGATGACTTGGACATGCCCCATTTGCTTGAGAGAGATGACTTGAGCATGCCCCCTTCGCATGAGAGAGATATTTGAGAGAGATGACTTGGGCATGCCCCTTTCGCATGAGAGAGATATTTGAGAGAGATGACTTGGGCATGCCCCTTGGCTTGAGAGAGATATTTGGATGTGCCCCTTTGGCTTGAGAGAGATTTTGGTTAGGGCCTGCCCAGTAAAAATCTTGGGAAAGAAATCTTGTGAGAGATCTTAAAGCTTGAGAGAGATTTTGGTTGGGGCGTGCCCCCTAAAAATCTTGGAGAAATCTTGGGAGAGAAATCTTGTGAGAGATCTTGAAGCCCTACATGGAGGGTGCGGCCTATAGAGAGACAATAAGTGTAGAGATTTTGAGGTGGGAGATCCTATTTTTGTAGATTTTTATGCCTTGCCTCAATTCGTAGTGTCAAATCTTGACCGTCGATCTAGAGAGACTTGTGGGGTGAGAGATTTGAGTCATTCATCTCTTTGATCCACCATCAAGATTCAAAGAGATAAGCTAAAGCGTTATTCTCCCTTTCCTAGATTTATTCCCATCAAATATTTAAATAAAGAAAGTATTACTTTCTATTTTATTATATCCAATCATTATTTCTTGGATCTATTTTAGTATATCCAATCCTTATTTCTTGGATCTATTTTAGTATATCAAATCCTTATTTATTGGATTAAGTAATCTTGATTCAAAGATTTATCAAATATTTCAAATATTTAATCTTATTAGGCAAGTTGTCTATACTAAAAGAAAATCAAACAAACAAGGGGATAACTATCACCGAATCTTGGAGAAAGTTACTCCCTATGGGTGGGGCGTGTCACCCTTTGGTGGCCACACGTGGCCCACTCAATCCCACATGTTTTAAATTGGGCACTATATTTATGGAGGGTCCCTTACAATTTTAGAAAATATTTTATTTTTTAAATATTATATTTTATTTAAAACATTAAAAAATTAATTTTTCTTAATTTATAAATCTAAATGAAAAAAATAAAGTATCTGAAGATTTACAAAAAATTTAAATAAACATTTTAAAACTTATATATCAAAAAGTTAATTAAAACTAATTAATTTTGACGGGGATTGAACCACGATGTACCTAGTGTTCTCAAACTGACTCAGCAGCTCATATGACTCACAGTCCACTACAAGGGCTCATGATTGGACCACCAATGTCAGCCAATAGATTAAGGGTCGCAATCTCAGTATATGGATTTCAGGTTCTCCCCTAGAGGCAAACAAATCATGGGCCTCCAAACCATGATGCAACCATGACTCTATGGTATATAAAGGTCATCTCTCGCACATATACATGCTTTACCCTAATTGGTGAATCTCAATACGACTATCTACCCCAATTGGTGAATCTCAATATAATTATCTATGTACATGTTGTATGATGATATAACGATGAGGTTTTTAACCACGTCTATATAGGCTATTCATCATATGCAAGAGCCACACAGTCCCTCGGCTCTCATCTAGGCATACTTTGACTTCATAAACGGCTATTCCACTAAACCAGTGTTTTAAAAAACGCCGAGTCGCAAAAAGTGGATTGTATCGGCTAAAAAATCGGAAATCGTCTGGTTCTAGAGAGAACCGGACGATTCTGTACAGTGACTCACCGATTCATTGTACGGAATCGGCGAGTCCGAACAGTGAATCGGCGAGTCCCGTACGGAAA
>NW_006499617.1:3338658-3389795 GCF_000471905.2 Amborella trichopoda | reverse complement strand
GTGTGATGTAAATTAAATGTTGAATGGCGGTTCATGCAGGGAAATAACATATCAATATTCGCATATTCATTAAAAAACATGAAAATTCTTAATGGAGTACCCTCATTTCTTATTGACTTCCTAAAAAACAATATTTATAATGAATTTTAATAATTTTTTCGGATTTTTTTTAAGCTTTATTCTGACCGATTCACCCGATTCCCCATCCGGATCGCCGATCCGGATCGATTTTTTGGAAGCCCGATCCGGGTCACCGATCCGTTTTTTAAACCATTGCACTAAACCCTTCTCGGTAAATCCCAATGCCCAGGTATCTTAGGTTTTTTTAAACTCGGCTGGCCTAGCATGCCGATTCTAGTCCGAGTATCGACAAATTGCATTTGCTTAGTATGGTTCACAAGAGCACCACACTCCCACTGAGTTTATGTTTCACTATATAAAATGCTCATATAAGCTCTTACAAGGCCTTTAAAGGCCACATAAACCCAACATCTCCCACTTAGCCATTGGAGGCCTTACAATATCTCTTTCTCACATTTTCATCCCCCAATTACAATCTCTCTCTCAATTATTTTTTACTTATTATGTCTTATTATATTAATCATGGCTTGCGCCAGCAATCCTTTCACAAAGGATTTATGGAGGCAGTGCCTCTTTCTCTTTGCCACTCAGATCTCATTCCGAACATAGTTGTAGTCTATCTTTCATGTCGCATCGCAAATCATGGATCTGTTATTGCAAAAGATTATCACGTACCCTCATCGCATGGGGTTGTATCTTCATGGGCTTAAAGCAGTTCTTCAATCAAGCTGCTCCCTTCTATAGCCATACAACTAGTGCTACACGTTCGGGTTCTATGGATAAACAACAGTATGTTGTTCCAGCTGGCCTTTCAAACACAAGCAGTTGCTCTCACTGGAATATTGAGTTCATATGGATCTTTCATAATAGGATACTTGTATATCTGAATATACAAGCAGCTAAAGATAATTGTGGGATTGTTAATAGCTCCCACTCAAACATAACACATAAGAAATATTATCTCAGCATTCTCATGCCTGTGTCATGAGATACTATAGCAAGTCTCTTATCAAATAGTAACTCAATTCCCATTTGGTTTAGCAAAATGCTAAAACCATTTTTCGAACCACAAAGGTTCAACCACACTAGTCACTTGGTTGTAAACCCATACAAACTAAGTTATCTAATCGACACATCATGTGTCAAGGAGATCTAGCAAGATGGCCATCCTATGACATACTCTATAATTCTGGTATTAGGTAATCGAAGATTTTAAAGAACTCAAAACCAGGTCACATAATCGGTACTATGAAAACATGAGTCAAGACATGTGAGTATTTGAAAACAGTGCATAGATTAATGACACATTTTTCACATGTACAAAACATACTTTCAAGACCCATTGGTCTTTTTTTTCTTTATATCAAAACTCTTGACATGATATATTTTACTAAACAATAAGTAGAAAATAACATAGTGGTTTAAATATGATTTTTCTCAAATACTTAGTGGACCTCGCAAGACTATTGGGTTTTCTCAAAATCATATCCAAAAACTTATGTTTTTCACAAATGATCCTATTTAAAATATATGCTTAGTCTTTGTTTGAACACATTTTTCTACACCTTGGGTCCCTGATACGGAATAAAGGAGAAGCCGGTCAATAAAGCCCTGACTTACAGTGGAATTTTTTACAGTCTCAAAATTGTCCTAGAACGGGTTAGAATCTTCCTAAGGACTTCAAAATGCCACTTGCCAAGTTTGATTGCAATCCGACATGTCTAAGGTAGTGCAGACAAAAAAGTAGTTTCAGAAAAGCCCGCATTGGATCTGTTTCAATATGTCAAATGGCAATGGGACCTCTACCATTGGATCTGTCACGGTCGAAAAGCCCTCGGGGTCAAGTCTCGGCTTAAACGAATGTTCTAGGACAAAGTTATGGGTGAAATGTTAAAAAGGGGTAGCCTGCATGCTATTCCCGTGCGGCCTCCCTACACCAATCTGTATTAAAGGAGACTGGTTTGCATAGTCACGAGCAGCAACTTCGGAGGCTCATATCTTACTCATTACGAGTCAAATCGAGCTCAAATTTTGCGAGCGTGTTCGTCTCGTCAATATTAGTGTTTTGATAATGGCACACCTCGTGACGATGCTCGAGTAGGGAGAAAAACTAGAGAGAAGTTGACAATTTGTAAAGATAGTTGTAGGAAAATCGACAGTAGCACGACCCACTCGAGCGGCCATATCACGGTGCTCCCGTATCTGAAAGATGTGAAATCAATTGCATCATGTACGTAAAATCCTGAGGCTATATCTGGTATGAACCTTGTGTATGATAAATGGTTGGATTCGGCACACGAAGGCGTCAAAGTTTCTGTAGATTCCAATCGCCGGATTTCAAGATCCGGCCAAAAACCCAAGACGACGAAGTCTTCGTCCGGACACGAAATCGAGCTGCGTTTGTTGCAACGGGATCGTGACGACATGCTCAATGCAAGTCAACAAATAAATAAAAGAAAAACATCAAGAAACAAAAACACTATCGATCGAAAGTTTCCAATATTCATACAAATTTCAAGTTGCATGATCGTGGCCTAAAAATCGCGATCTGTGGCTCGAAGTTGGTATTAAATCAATCGTCATGCCGAGCCCAATGAGAAAGTAATCATCTTCAGCCAAACCGACGCTGGAGCAACCTTGAACCATCCATGGAAGATCAAGCATGTTCTACGACAGCAGCAGGAACTGTTTTGGAATTTTGTGTATTGTTGGGCAGCAGCAAAATCATCATTTTGCACCCAGTTTTAGATTTTTTTTTAACTCAAATAAATTTTAATTATCATCAATTAGGCTAGATTTTGGGCATCCACCCATGTTTGGGCTCAATTCTATAAATACATACTAAACCTAATTGTAAAAGGCTTCCCCTCAATTTTCAATCTCATGAATAAAATTTGAGAGTTTCACATTGAAATTGTGGGTACATCTTGGAGAGAGAGAGAGAGGAGAGAGAAGAAAAAGTTTGGTACCCTTCGATGAAGGTACCTTTATCTCTCCTCCTCTCTTCCCTCTCTTCCTCTCTCCTCCTCTCTTCTCTCTCTCCTCCTATCTTCCCTCTCTTTCTCTCTTCTCCTATCTTCTCTCTCTTCCTCTTCTTTCTTTCTCTCTCCTCTTTTTCTTCTCCTTGTATTTCTTTCTCCTTGATCTTTCCTTTCTCTCTTCTCTCCAGTCATGCATGGCGGTATCCATCGTCGAGCATGACATCCTCTTTCTTCTCTTAATCTCTTGAAACATATACAATGAGTCGGGCCATAATCCGAATGGCGGGCCTGGCCTCTATCCAAGTTCCCCTGTTTCCATGTCATGCACGGCGGTGCTCATCGCCGCGCGTAACATTTTTCCCTCTATTTTTTGACAAAGACAGAGAACCGGGCCCTTTCCCAAAGTAGAAAGTTGGGTCGTGTCTGAGTCCCTTTTGACACGCACGGCGATGCCAATCGATGTGCATGGCTTCTCTTTTCTCTCTCTTGTCTCTTTCCCTCTGTCATGGATGGCAGACCCCATCACCGTCCATGTTTTCATCTCATTTCTCTCTCCTCGATCATGGACGGTGGAACCTCATTGTCATCCATGCTTTCTCTCTCATGTCCTTTCCCTTTGTCATGGATGGTGGAACCCCATCACCATCTATTTTTTTGCCTACTTTCTCTCTCCTCTATCATGGACAATAGAACCCCATTATCGTCTATATTTTCTCTCTCCTATCTCTTTCCCTCTATCATAGATGGTGGAACCCCATCGTTGTTCATGTTTTCCTCTCCTTTCTCTCTCCTCTATCATGAACAGCAGAACCTCATCGCCGCCTATGTTTTCTCTTTCCTCTGTCATGGACGGCGGAACCTCATTGCCGCCCATAGTTTCTCTCTCCTCTGTCATGAACGGTGGAACCCCATCGCCGTCCATGTTTTCTTTTCTCTTCTCACTCTCTATCATGGACAGTGGAACCTCATATACATTCATGCTTCTGTCTTTCTTCTCTCTCTCATGTGACGATAGAACCTCATCGTCATCCATGCCTTCTTCCATTTCTCACTCCCCTGTCATGGACGACGGAACTCCATCGCCGTCCATGTTTCTCTTCTCTTGTCTCTCTCTTCCTTCTCTCTCTTCTTGCTCCCTCTTTTCTCTTCTCTCTCCTTTCTCTTCTTTCTCACTGCTCTTCTTTTCTTCTTTCCTCTCTCTTCTCTCCTTTCTTCTCTTCTTCTCTTCTTCTCTTCTTCCTCTCTCTGTTCCTTTCGTCTACCCTCTTCTTCTCTTCTCTCTTCTCCTCTCTTCTTTGCTCTTCTTTTCCCTTCTTCTCTTCTTCTTCTCTCTCTTATGTTTTCTCTCTCAATCTCTTATTTTCGTCTCTCGCTTTTCTTCTCTTCTTCTTTTTCCTTCTTCTTTCTCTTTCTTTCTTCTCTATTATCTCTCCTTCTTATCTCTTCTCCTCTCTTCTCCTTCTCTCTTTCTCTCTCATTTGACCAAGGGAGGCTAAGTCAAGCACTACCATGGTAGTCTTATCGTCGAGCAGTATTGTTGCCGTGTCGGTCTGAGTTACCGTGCCTGTCTTGCTGCCACAATAGGCTAGCCATCTTGTCAGGCTGGTCGATGTTGGTTCTGTGGTCGAGTAGTATTACCGCCGTACTGGTTTGAGTTACCGTGCCTGTCTTGCTACCACGCCCGTTCAATCACTTGCTGGTCTAGTTACTGTGTCAGTCAAGCCACTTGGTCAAATTCTTCTTTTACCATTTTCTCTGTTCTATCTCTTTCTTCTCCTTTCATCATCTCAATCTCTATCCTATTACTCTTTTCTTCTTCTTTTGGATGTGCATGCCTATGTGCATTCGCCTAGAGACAAGTTGGGGTCCCTTGGCCCACTTGTCTTGTAAAATCAACGATGTGTGTGTGATCGCAGAAACAAGAGACTACAGGTCAAGGGAGGCGATTTCAAACTAGTTGAAGGACTGGGGGGCTGTCCGTCGTGATCTAAGAGGGTGCCCACGTGATTCAGTTCGAGTGAGTCACGGACCCAGATGAGGTGTGTCCCGCCTCACATTAAAATTCTTCTCTCATCGGTTGGTATACCTGCCTTTGTTTTTTAACAAGGTTCTCGAGAGAGCAGTCTCAAGTCTCAGGTTCCCCTTGAAACCTAAGACACATGTCACCAGGTCATCCCGACTCAGAGGACGAGATCGAGGCATGTAACCAGCTTGGTGACTCCACTAGAGACTTACTACCCCTTTGTCGGATCGTCCTTGTTTGGCTAGTCTGTCCTTTGTCTTCTGTATTATACACACATGGCTTCTAGGTTTCTTAACCCATTTATCCGGATCGGGGATTTTCTCATTCCCGCATTCGCGATCTTCTCCCGGGAACAAGTCCCTCGAACTTCATTCCCAACCTTCCTTCTGAGCAAAGACCCAGTGTCTAGCTCCCGCGTCCTAACCTGGATAGGTGTGAGAAGGGACTTAAAGGTCCTTAACTCCCCATCTCTTAGCTCAGGTGGAACCTCCACATAAGCACACTGCATTGCTAGCGCATCTGCTACCACTCAGAGCATGCACCCTATCATCGGCAAGTCACTTGCCGGTTGCATTGCCGAGGTATGCCGAAAGGCTGCCCAATACCTTTTTGCAAAAGGCAAGGAAGTTGTCGTTGCTTTTGTGGGTCGTCGCAAGGCTACCCCTCACATTCCTGCAACACCTCAGGTCTCTATGCTTAGAGACTCAACACATCGAGGCGGAGACCTGGAGCCTTCACCTCGCGCACACACCCTAAGGCTCTTGGGTTAACCACTCAAGCCACACCTCCGAGCAACGCTTATGTTACCTTGGGACAGTGCCCAAGATCAGCCCTCCTTGGGCCAGGTCATGTACATGTTATGCATGCGCATCCCACCACTCGGGGCATCACCATCGCTGCGCCAACCCGAGTACATGGAAGACGACCCCCTCGTCCTCCCTCTCAGCATACACTACTGCACCCTGGATGGGGTAGGCTCCCTCATGCTTCCTTATAGACACGTGCTTGCGGTTAGCGGCCTCCTAAGGCCAGACCAACTATTCGAGCCCAGGCTGACCCCAAAGCCACCCGTGATCCTTCTTCAAGGGGCGCACACGCGTTGCCTTCCTGAACTGCTGCTCCTCACTCCCGACTCAGGTGCTGTCATTAGTCGACCCTTCCCCCACCAGCCCCTTCTCTTTTGGGCAAGCACGTCGAGCCCTGTTACTCGAAGACCTTCCCCAAGAGTACCATCTTGAGCCAGCCCCATCGGCTCGGTCATGTCTCTGGAGCTCATAAGAGATCTCGGGGCAAAGATTTGATGGGAGATCAAGTCCTTCGTCCTCCCTATCCCAGTTCCTGGCCCACACCCATTGCCTCACCTAATGGAGACGGCTCTCTCTTGTGCAAGGAGGTCTGACCAGTTGTAGTCCCGATCGCAGTTCTGGCATAAGGTCCACCAAAAACTCAAAGCCAAGTGCGACAGGGGTATGCAAATCAGGACCAGAGAAGCCACTAAAACAGTTGTGGCACCCAGCTCCGATGACCCTCTTCATCAGATGCCCTTTTACCCTCTTCAGATGACCAAGCCTGTAGAAGAAGTATGTGAATCCTACACCATGGTCAGTGTTGTAGAAGATGATCCAAGCACTCAGCAACCAGAGTCCCAAGACCGTCAAGAACCGGTCGTCACACGGTCGGCATATAAGACTCGAGTTTAGTCGGGGCATGCTGAGCCATTACTGATTGATCTGCCGCACGTAACTCGCCAAACTCGGAAGCCTTCAACAGAACCTAAGCTTACTGCCCTGAGGAAATGGTTAGCGTTATGGTTGCGATAGAACCTAACGAATCCCAGGAGGAATGCATGGATAGGTTCAAGCAGATGGTGCGAGCGATGATGGAGAAGATTGATCGCATGGAAAGCATGCGGTCCCCAGTTAATGTATCCCATCATAAGGATGACTCCCATCACTCGGATGATGCAGCTCCAAGGTAGCCTCCGCCTCTTGCCTCATAAGACAATTTCGTCCCTCACCTCATCTCACAGGCAGACATCGACACTATGGTAACCCATAGCTTAAAGTGTAGACAAATCTCGAGAACGCAAGGTACAACGCTTTACCAGAAGTCGTACCCTTCCTACTACCCCTCCTACATTGACCAGGTTATGTTTTCCTCGGACTACAACAAAGGGAAGTTTCTTCTATTCAATGGTACGACATCCCCACACCAACATATCACTCATTTCCAAGTGGCGTGTCGAGAGATAGCGGCTGATGGGAGACTTCTCCTCTGTTAGTTTGTTGAAACTCTTGATGATCTGGCCTTTCAATGGTATGCTCGGCTTCCCCCAAATTTAGTACATACTTGAGAGGAAATGGCGAAATTGTTCCATCAACGCTTCTAAGAGGTCGAGAGAGAGATCCAAACTATCGAGCTCTTCACCTTGACCCAGGAGCCTGACGAACCCATGGATCGATCAATTCATAGCAAGATGGAGAGATTTGGCTGCCCTCCATCCTAATCCCATGCTTGAGAAGGAAGTAGTCCAAACCTGTGTGAGAAACATGCGACCTGAGATCGCTCTACATGTTGAGGCCTCCAATCCGACCTCCATGTCAGAGCTGATCTCTAAGTCATTTCACATAAAGAGTTTTTCATGCCACCATAGCGGGTCACGACAACTGCCTTCGAGCCTAGGAAATAACCGGGGCAATGGTAACTCTCGGACCAACGCCCAGGGAAACCAACTGAAAGGGATAATCAGTGCTGTCGTCATCGTAAGCGATCCAAAGAAGGCTACCTCTCTGACTTTGGACCTCTCCAAAGGGGTAGGCACAACAAAGACACCTACGAACATTAATAAAGACGATTATTGGGCCAGGCATAAGAATAAAGTCTACCTTTTTGAAAAGGAATGGGTTCCTGCGCTACTCCGACTATTACAAGAACAGAACATGATCGAGCTGCCTGAGACAAAGTTTACTGAGTAAGCTGGACTCGACACCCATGCGAACTACTGTGCTTATCATCAGAGCATAAACAACAGCATTGAGGAATGCTACATGATCAAGGACTTCATCGAGGCTTTGATTCAAAAAGGTCAGATAAAGCTCGAAGATCTTAAGACAGCATTCAGGACAACTGAGGCTTCCCAGACGGTGATAGTACAAGAGGAAAGCGAAGGCCCGCACTCTTCTGATGAGCTGCCATCAAATCTCCCTCAGGCTTTGTTCGGTATGATGCTCCAACAAGGACTGGTCACACCAAAGCCGGCAAGGCAGCCCAAGCGCCTTACTCAAGGAATTGAGAATCACTGGTGCCCATATCATCAGATATGGGGCCACAAGCTAAGCGAATGCTATGGGTTCGAAGCCATAGTCGCGAAGAAGGTGCAAAGAGGTCACATTTCCTACACCGTCATGAAAGAACACCCACAAGTCAGTGACCCCGTCCATGAGGGTACTTCAGTGCAAGAATCTCTTGATGCCTCCGATCCTGCTAAACCCCCGTCTTCCCAACCATGGAGAGTCTACCATGGGCGAAGCAGACTGAAGTACTTAAAGAGAGAGGCAGTTCGCCAGGCTAGGGATGTTCACAAACCTAGCAAGGTGAATCAAGCACCTTTCAAGGCAACCAGGAGGAGACGAGTGCCAAGGGCTGCTCATCAGAAGAACAAGATTCCTCAACCACAAGTCGAGCAAGAATTTCTCTGGCCTCTTCCCTCATTGCCAACTTTATAGGACTTCATCCCCGGCGTGATTACCTTACTCTCTCATGTCACTAAGACGACATCCCTAGGCCATCTCCTACTCGGGGCATATTTGATAAAGGTGATGACGTTAAAAGCACCCCCCAACGATCTGAGCAGGGGAAAGACCTAAAAGACTCCATGCACACGTCCAACTCTGGTGACGATGTACAAAGCTTCCCAAGTCAGTCCGATGAGGGGAATGACCCTAAAAGTCCCTCACCTACTAACCCTTCTTCTTCCTCTTCTTCTTCTTCTTCTTCTTCCCCTTCCTCTTCTATGTCTCCTGCAGGTACAATATTGAGATGTTTAGGCTTCGAGGCTCTTGACAGAAAACTTGAAGGAACTAATATAAGCAGGACATACTGAAGGTGGCTGAGAAAGACGCTAGCCTAGGCGGCTGGATTCTTGACAGTCAGACGCCCTGGCAGCTCGAGCCAAGTTAGAGCCATCTTCTTCCACAAAGAAGCGTAGGAATTCAAAGTCGAAGAAACCCCAGTGGCCCTCTGAGCCCGACTTTAAGCAGAGACTGAGGGAATCAAGAGGGCAGAGCTTCTATTCTTAGGAAATTTATCACATGGAGCAAATCTCAGAAGCATCACCTAGCAGGGGGCAAATGAGCCTGAGATCGGGGAAAACGCTGCAACCTCCCCCTCAGATGCCAGGCATCTTAAGGTTTCCTAGTCCACCGCTTCTCCCTAACTCGAATACCTCAAACAATTTACCCATTCTCAAGCTCCTTGGGCTCCTTCCTTGCCCAAATACCACGAACAATCCACCCATCCTCTAATTTCCTTGGATGCCACTGGTCTCATATACCTAACCACCTTCTAAGACTCAACCTCAAACCTCCACTCCACTTAAACAAATCCCTATCACCCAATCCACCCAGAACACCTAAACCAAGTCGGTTGTGCAACCAAGCCAGCTAGCAGCCCAAAATAAACATCCTCCACCTAAACCTGACCCTCAACCTACCATATTACCTAGACCCATGGTGGATACAGGGCAACATCGGGAAGGTCCTCATGAGGCATGGTTGTCTATATAATCATTGAGTCGCAGCCGTCCCAGGAACCTCAGAGTGAATTCTCTAGACTGGATACATCGGCTCTACCCAAAGTTAATCCTTTCGTCGGCAAGCAAGATGCGGATGCAAGAACCACAACCCATAGTGAAGCTTGACTAGAAGAAGAAATGTCAGGAGTGTGGGTATCTTCACTAAGAGTTAATGAGAAGTCCTCCAAAGCCAATGATGTAGAGTTGCAGAAGGCCCCAGAAGAATAAGAAGCCACAGCTGATGAGCTCGATGAGATAAATCTAGGTGATGAAGTCGACCGCAGGCCCACTTTCATCTTGGCAAATATGTCGCCAGAAGAGAAAGAATTTTACTGCCTTTTTTAGAGCAAACTGAGACGTCTTTGCCTGTCATTACCATGAGATGCATGGTTTAGATCCTCAAGTCGCAGTTCACCATCTTGGCATCAATTTATCTGTCAAGCCTGTCAATCATAAATCAAGGAGGTTCAAGCCTGATCTCGAAATGTAGGTAGATGTTGAGGTGACCAAGCTCACACAAGTGAGTTTCATTCACGAAGTCAAATACCCAAAGTGGCTAGCAAATGTTGTCTCAGTTAAGAAGAAAAATTGCCAAATTAGGGTCTGCATTGACTTTTGTGACCTAAATATCGCTTGCTTGAAGGATGACTTCCCGTTGTCGTTTACAGAGATGTTCATTGACTCCACAACCCACTGCTAGATCTTCTCCTTCATGGATGGATACTTCGGGTAGAATCAGATACGGATGGCGTCAGAAGATGAGGAAGCGACCACATTCTTGACTCCAAGGGGTCTTCTGCTACACAATGATGCCTTTCAGATTAAAGAATGCCGGTGCTATGTGTTAGAGAGCAATCAAAACCATCTTCAAGGACATGATGCACAAGGAGGTGGAATGTTATGTGGATGACTTGGAGGTGAAATCCGAAAAGAAAGATGCTCATATGCGAGACCTTGAAAAGGTGTTCGAATGGTTACGCCTTCATCAAATCAAGATGAACCCCACTGAAATGCGCTTTTGGCATGCGTTCAGGAAAGTTCTTGGGGATCATTGTTAGACGTCGAGGGCTTGAAGTTGAGCCAGTCAAGATCAATGCAATTCAGGAAATGCCGCCACCAACAACATTGCGAGTGCTACGATCCCTCCAAGGGCAGCTGACTTATATCCACAGGATCATCTCAAACCTCTCAGGTCACTGTAATCTGGGATGAAGCATGTTAGTCAACCCTTGATGACATCAAGCAATATTTATTCAATCCTCCAGTGCTCTCTACACTAGTGTTGGGGAAACCTCTCATCCTGTATGTGACAGCTCTAGACGATCACTTGGGGCATTATTGGCACAAAACAATGACGAAGTGAAAGAGACCGCATTATACTATCTTAGCCGCAGGATGCAAGGAGCCGAGAAGAATTATCTCCCTATGGAGAAGATGCGCCTGGCCCTAATCTTCGCAGTACAAAAGCACTACCACTGCTTGCTCAGTCATGAAGTAAAAATTATATCAAAAGAAGATCCTGTAAAGTTTCTCATGACATGCCCATGCTTGTCGGGACGCCTTACTAAGTGGGCATTATTACTGATGGAATTCAACATCACATACATACCACAAAAGGCTGTCAAGGGTCAAGCCCTGACTAATTTTCTCACAGCACATCCTATACCGGCAGAATCTCCTTTATCAAGTGACCTCCCTGATGGAGAAGTATTATGTGCAGAGATTGCTCATGCGTGGGAGATGTAGTTCGATGGAGCCTTCCAATCCGATCGAGGAGGCACAGGAGTGGTATTAATGACTCCGAAAGGGGGGGGGTACTTCCTCTATCCTTCTCTCTCACCGAGGATGGCTCCCATAATGAGGCAGAATATCAGGCCCTTATAATTGGGTTGGAGATAGCCTTCAATCTAGACTTGGAGCAGCTAAAAAATCTATGGTGACTCTGAGTTGGTGATACGGCAGCTTAAGGGGATCTATGACGTGAGAAAAGACACTCTCAAGCCTTATCACGATACTGTAAAATCGTATATGGCTCAGTTTGATGATGTAATCTTGAGTCACATCCACATGAGGTTAAACTCGCAAGCCGATGCACTCGCAAAACTTGGAGCGACAATTCAATTGTCCTCATCAGGGCCCATGCCTGTCTAGCTGGCAAAGTGGAGACACATTGAACTCAGAACGAAGTGGATGCAGATCATGACATAATTCTTTTCCTCGAGTTCCCACCTTATCCATTAAGAGCACTTCTATTGGCCAAAGAAGTTATTGAGGCTGAATAGGAAATGACATGGAGTCAAGGAGCTGAGGTTCAAAACAGGAACCAGAGTTCTTCGACCCAATATGTGTGGAAGTCGAGCAGGTAGAATATTAGAGAGAGCCCATCATTAATTTATAAAGCATGGAAGACTCCTTGTAGATCGTGCCGAGCGCAATAATGTGTGTCGAATGTAACACCCTCCTTGAAGGAGGCACTCTCTTCAGATGATCTTTCAACGATATTCTTCTCAGATGTGTAGACACATAAGAGGCAAATAAGGTGTTGGAAGAAGTACACTCGGGAATCAGTGGACTGCATCAGTCCAGCCCTAAGCTCTATGAACGGATACGTAGATTGGGGTACTATTGGTCTTTGATGATTGCCGACTCCTTAAACTATGCCACGAAGTTCTAGGTGTCCCCAATGCACTCGAGCCTCATTCATCAGCCTCCAGAGCCCTTACACCCTACAGTGGCATCATGGCCCTTTTCACAATGGGGTATGGACATTGTAGGACCTATCGACCCTACTTCTACATTGGGTCATGTCTTCATTCTAGCTGCAACGAACTATTTTTCCAAATGGACTGAGGTGGTCCCACTCAAGCAAGTGCCCGGGGCTACGGTGGCCAACTTCGTACCGGTTTGGGGTGCCTAACTGGATTATATCGGACAATGGCCGTCAATGCAGAAGTCATCACATTGATCGCTTGGTTAACCAGTTCGGCTTCGAGTGGAAATACTCAACTATATACCACCCTCGGGTGAAAGGCTTGGCTGAGGCTTTCAATAAGACCCTATGCAGCGTTTTAAGGAAGTCAGTATCAAAGATGAAAAAGAACTAGCATGAAAAGCTTTCTGAAGCATTGTGGGCCTATGGCACCAGCACATGAAATTCCACTAATTCCACTCCTTATGGTTTATGGGGGTGAAGTAGTCTTGCCTCTTGAAATTCAACTTCCTTCGTTGCGTGTCGCCATACATCAAGGACCCACCGAAGGCGAGAGAGTCAAGCTTCAGTATTAAGAATTTGATGTACTTGATGAAAAGATGCTAGAAGCTCAGCAGAATCTCGAACTCAACCAGGGGAGAATGAAGAGGGCCTTTGACAAGTTAGTCAAAGTTCGCTCATTCGCCCGTGGGGATCTGGTTTTAGTTGTCAAAAGGCCGATTGTTATGCATGGGCAGCGCAAAGGGAAGTTTTAACCTAAATGGGAAGGTCCCTTCATAATTAAGAAAGTCTCACTAAATGGGGCTTACATACTGGCACATCCCGATGGAGAGGAAGCGAAGCCCCCTATCAATGGGCGATATCTAAAGAAGTATTATCCTTGATACGCTCTCAAAAGGCTTAATAGGCAGCAAAAAGGAAGTACGAATAGAAAAGAAGGAAAAAAGAGAGGGAAATAAAAAGAAGCAAGACAGTTCAAACAAAGTGCATTAGAAGGAATTACAAGCCAAAAGCTCATTGTTAGGGAGAATACAAATCTAACATGCAGGTGCGCTAGAGCACCGCTCTTGCACCTAAGGATAAGAGGACGGTTACAAGCCAAAACATTGCTCTCGCATCTGAAGAAAAGAGAGCAGCTACCCCAGCGCTGCTCTTGCATCTGAGGATAAGAGGACGTTTACAGGCCAAAAACCTACTCTCGGATTAGAGAAAGGTAGAAGGCCTTTAGATCAAGTATATCAGACATACAAAGCAAACCCTTCTGCAAGGAACTGGCCTATGATGGAGAGAACACCCTCTTCATAATAAGTACCCTTCCACAGAACAACTTGGAGTTCACTGTTGTGCTAGAGGACTTGGTTTCCAATAGGCTTCATAAGCTTGACCTTGCCATTGGTTACCATCCTTTGCCTACCCAAGCCATCATTGTGCGTGATCCTTGTTGTGCATGACTAAGCGCCTTGCACGATCATCGTCACGCACGACTCAGTGCCGTGCATGATCATTGTTGTGCATGACCTAGCATCGTGCGTGAACATCACTACGCGTGACTTAGCGTCGTGAGTGAACATCGTTGTGCATGACTCAGCACCGTGCACAACCATCGCCATGCGCAACTCATCGTCGAGAATGACCATAGCTGGGTATGACTTACTGTCATCCATGAAACGATCGTTGAGTTGGCGTGGGGGCATGGTATCGCCGCTCACGACGAGCGCCGTGTGCAACCTATCGTCGTGTGTGTTAGCCATTGACCGATTGGATGCTCTGTGACCTTTCATCTTCCCAGCGACTATTCAATTCCTTGTGACCTTTAGGTCCCCGTGCCCCTTTGGTTATTCGTGACCCTTTGAATACTGGTGACCATTCAATTCCCCAAGACCCCTCATTTCCCTAGCAACCATCCACCTTCTCTGAGACCCTTCGTCACCCCCAGCGACTGTTCACTGCCCTGCAGCCTCTCGGTTTCTCATCGAGAAACCTCTCCACTCGCCGAAAACCCACTGGCGAACGTTTCTTGTTCCTCCACACAACCGGAAAATCCTCAAAAGCCGGCTGAAATTCAACGGCAAACCCCTGTGGTAACTTGGGCCCTTTTCCCCTGCTCTCAAAAACTATTGCCAAAATTTCTATAGACCCAGTGAACTCCTTGTTGTTCTCACCCTGGAAGCAACCCTCGTTGGCAGCCTCCTGCAACCCCTCGCGAAGGCCCCTGTGCAACCCTGTCGATGCTCTCTCTTCCCAACTGAAACTTTCTTGCGAACGGACTTCCTGCAATCCTCACCCAAGTACCCTGCGTTCGCACCGGAGTCCTCACCAGAAAGTTCCCCTCTCTCTCTGTTGATCCCACTTTGTTTTACCTTTGGTAAAACGGTGAAAAGTTTTTCTACCCTTATATAGTAAAAACTTTCCCAAAATACCCCTCGTAAACTGAAAATGCCAGACAGGTCCCTGAAGGCCAAATGGTGATGGGTTGGACCAGATCGGGCTCTTGCTCGAAGCCCGAACTCAGGTCACCACCACCCATGAAACCCCGAGCATCAGCTGTTGAAAGAATCAAGATCGAGTCAGGTCCGGGCCTAAGGCCTGAACTCAGACCACGCCGCACGTGACTAACACTGCTTGTGACTAACGTCACACGTGAATGACCATTCAGCGTCGCGCGTGAAAGACCATTCAGCGCCGTTTCTTCAACTATCACCCACATTAGCTCCTCGTGTATTAGCACCGCCCATGCTAGCGCCATGTGTGTCAATGTTACTAACGCCCATGCTAGCACCATGTTACTGTTGTGTGTGCTACAGCCATCCATGCTAGCGTCGTGCATGCCCTTATGCTAGGACCTATTACCACCATGAGTGATCTGCCAGCATCCCCAGTAGAAGTTACACCTGTGCCACAGCTCGTCATCCCTAGTGGAGTTACGCGTATGCCAAAAAATAAAGTCATGCTTACCTCTTCAACTCCTAGTGGGTCTGTTCCGCACTAAGTCATTATCCTCACTTAGACCCTTTCCCATATTATCCCCAGGGAGTCGGGTTACTTTCTATAAACATGTTCTCCATAGAGTCTTATCCTTTACCCTAAGGAGTCACATTTGCCCCCTAATCTCCAGTGAAGTCCACTTCCGTTTGCATCTAAGCCCCTGCTGGTATTAACCATTTTATCTGCAGGGAGTCGGATTGTCGTCCATGCTTTTATTCCCCATGGAGCTTCACCTATATGGTGACCCACGCAATGGTCTAGTTGCACGACCCTAAATTGGATAGCCAAGGTATAGTTGCATGACCCTGAACTGTATGGTCCTAGCTGCATAACCTTAAAGTGCATATCCATGGTCCAAACCATATGACCCTAAACTATAGCAAAGGTGTAGTTGCACGACCTTAAACTACATGGTCCGAGCTGCATGACCTTAAAATACATAGTCATGGTCCAAACTATATGACCTTAAACTATAGCAAAGGTCTAGTTGCAGACCCTAAACTGCGTGGTCCTATCTACATGACTTTAAACTGCATGGCCACGTTCCAAGCTATATGACCTTAAACCATAGTGCACGTCTTAGCCACATGATGTTAAACTGCTTTACCCAGGTCCCTGAGGCATGACCTCAAACTCGCCCCTACACACGTGCACCGCCCCTACACATGCGCACATGCCCTTACACACGCGCACACGCCCCTACACACGCGCACACGTGCACACGCCCCTACACACGCTCACACACCCCTACACATGCTCACACACCCCTACACACGCGCACACACCCTTACCAACCGTTACCTTGTGGGTCACCACTTTCCACCTTCCATCCATGTCCCATTCATCCCTTATAGACAACCTCGAGTCATCTCCCCAAAGTGAGTCAAACCACCACCATACTCACTCTGTGGCTTCCACAAACTACCGTTTATCACCACTACGGTCCAGTTGTATGACCTTAACTATAGTGCATGTCCTGACCATATGAAGTTAAAAGGCCTTGCACAGGTCCCAAAGGCATGACCTTAAACATACCTTCACAAATAAATAATATTGATAAAAAAGAATAATGGGAATGGTGTACACCTGGTCAAGGGAATTCCATAAGTAAAAATGACAGATGAGCATGGTCATGAAACCATGAGTAAGAGAGTTCCGTGAAAATAAAAACCCGGGCACAGTGAAAACCCAAAAGGGCACCATGAGTAAAAATGAAAGAACAAAGGTGGACATGGCCAAAGATCATGGGTAAAAGAACCCTAAAGAAAAGGAGGATGGTGAAAACCTTCTCTATGGCGCCACTTCCCTAGTTTAAGTAAAAACTTACAAAGGGAGCTTGAACCAATAAGCAGGTTGATACAGCGCCCAACTCATGGGCGGATTCAACCCGCATTACAAGAAAAAATCCCTGGTGTCAAAATGCCTTGATACCAAGACCAAAAAAGATGAGCCTCAAGGAAATATTCCAACAACTTGAGTCCATTAGCAAAAGGACTCGAAGGACATAAGACTCACTAAGAAGGCAAGACAATTCTCATGAAGAAGGGCACCATTCCCAAGAGCTTTCTAACACACTTCAAGATGCTGAAGGTGCCCCAAGAAAGCTAAGTCAGCCAGACCTTGGACCTGTTATGCAGCAACAAGGATTGAGCCCTCAAGGGTAACCTCAGACAAAGAAGAGAGGTATCCTGATTGTTGAAACTGCTAGCAGTAAGCATGGTTGTGCCCACAGCTGGTCACTTGGACAAAATGAGGTACCCTGCTTACCAAGGAAAATCTGATGCGAAGAGCAAACAGCCGTCAGCAGAAGGCCCTTCAGCAAACCATACAAAACAAACAACAAAACAAAGAAAACCAGACTACATGGGAAAAATTCCCTTAAGCATGACACTTGGCACATGACCACCAGAAGGGTCTAATTCTGACCAACGAGGTCCGTACAAAATCCTCAGCTGCCAGAATCATAAACAGTCCCCTGAGGGTGAGGACTTCGAAAGGATCCCTCAAAAAGTCTCTTCTCCCCCAAAAGTCTCTATAGAGCATCCAAGTTGCAGCATTGCGTGGATATCTCCTCGGCGTTCACGTGGTCCTATGGCTAGGAAGAAAAAAGTAATAAAGCCAAGAAAATTTTTTGAATGTTGTCCTTCTCACTTCTCTCAAAGCACAACATTCGCCAGGGCAAGCTGTTTGAACACATTTTTCAACACCTTGGGTCCCTGATGCGAAGTAAAGGAGAAGTTGATCAATAAAGCCCTGACATACAGTGGAATGTTTGACAGTCTCAGAATTTCCCTAGAACTAGTTATAATCTTCCTAAGGACTTCAAGATGCTACCTGCCAAGTTTTGTCGCAATCCGACATGTCTAAAGCAGTGCAGACAAAGAAACAGTTTCAGAAAAATCAGCCTCTAGCACCCTGGACAGGCCAAATAACTAAAACGCTATTTTTGATGCTACAAATGGCTTTGCGATCATTGATATTAGATCTGGCATGGTCGAAAACCCCTAAAGGTCAAGTTTTGGTTTAAACAGACATTCCAAAACAAAGTTCTAGGTAAAACATTAAAAATGATAGGCCGCACGCTATTTTCGTGCGGCCTCCTTGTACCAATATTCATTAAAGGAGACTGGTTTGCACAGTCACGAGCAAAAACTTCAGAGGCTCATATCTTACTCGTTACGAGTTAGATCGCGCTCAAATTTTGCAAGCATGTTCATCTCGTCAAGACGAGCGTTTTGATATGTGGCATGCCCCATGACGATGCCCAAGTAGGGAGAAAAACTAGAGAGAAGTTGACAATTCGTGAAGACAATTGTAGGCAAATCAGTAGTAGCACGACCCACTCGAGTGGCCATATCGCGACGATCGTGTGCCTGATTGACACGAAACCAATTGCATCATGTACGTAAGGTCAGAGGCTATGTCTAGTCCGAACCCACGTATGATGAACAGTTGGGTTTGGCACAGAATGCATCAAAGTTGCTGAAGATTCTGGTCGTTGGCTTTTAAGATCCGGCCAAATACCCAAGATGACGAAATCTTCATCTGAGCACGAAATCGAGCTGCGTTTGTTGTAACGCGATCGTGACGATATGATCAGTGCAAATTAGTAAAGAAATCAAATAAAAACATCAAGAAACAAGCATACTATCGATCGAAAGTTTTCAAGATTCATACAAATTTCAAGTCGCATGATCGTGGCCTAAAAATACTATCCGTGGCTCGCAGTTGGTATCAAATCGATCGTCATGCCGAGCCCAACAAGAAAGTAATCATCTTTCGGCCAAACAGGCACCGGAGCAACCTCAAATCTTCTATGAAAGATCACGCATGTTCTAGGGCAGCAGCAGGGATCATTTTGGAATTTTGTGTATTATTGGGCAGGGGCAAATCATCATTTTGCACCAATTTTTAGATTTTTTTAATTCAAATAAATTGTAATTATTATCAATTAGGGTAGATTTTGGGCATCCACCCATGTTTGGGCCCAATTCTATAAATAGATGTTAAACCTAAATGTAAAGGGCTTCCCCTTAGTTTTCAATCTCATGAATAAAATTTGAGAGTTTGACATTGAAATTGTGGGCACGTATTGGAGAGAGAGAGGAGAGAGAAGAAAACTTTCGGTACCCTTCAGTGAAGGTTACTTTCTCTCTCCTCCCTCTTCCCACTCTTTCTCTCCTCCTCTCTTCTCTCTTTCTCTCTCCTCCTTTCTTCTCTCTCCTCCGCTCTTCTCTCTCCTCTCTTCTCTCTTTCGCTCTTCTCCTCTCTTCTCTCTTCCTCTTCTTTCTTTCTCTCTCCTCTTTTTCTTCTCTCTATATTTCATTCTCCCTGATCTTTTATTTCTCTCTTCTCTCTAGTCTGCATGGAGGTGTCCATCGCCGAGCATGACATCCTCTTTCTTCTCTTAATCTCTATCATCGCTGAGCATGACACAATGAGCCGAGCCGTAATCCAAATGGCGGGTCTGGCCTCTGTCCAAGTTCCCCTTTCTCCATGTCATGCATGGCGATGCTCATCGTCGCGCACGATATTTGTCCCTCTGCTCTCTGACAAAGACATTGAACTGGGCTCGTTCTCAAAGTGGCTGGTCAAGTCGTGTCTGAGTCCCTTTGACACGCACGGCGATGCCTATCGTCACGTGTCTTCTCTTTTCCCTCTCATATCTCTTTCCCTCTATCATGGACCATGAACCCCATCATTGTCCATATTTCATCTCCTTTCTCTCTCCTCAATCATGGACGGTGGAATCTCATTGCCATCCATGTTTTCTCTCTCTTGTCTCTTTCCCTCTATCATGGATGGTGAAACCCCATCTCATCCATGTTTTTGCTTCCTTTCTCTCTCCTCTGTCATGGATGGTAAAACCCCATCGCTGTTCATGTTTTCTCTCTCCTATCTCTTTCCCTCTGTCATGGATGGCGGAACCGCATCGCTATCCTTGTTTTTCTCTTTTTCTCTCTCCTCTGTCATAGACAATGAAACATTATCACCGCCAATGGTTTCTCTTTCCTCTATCATGGATGGCGGAACCCCATCGTCGTCCATACTTTCTTTTCTCTTCTCACTCTCTATCACGGACAGCGGAACCTCATCGCGTTCATGCTCTTGTCTTTCTTTTTCTCTCTGTTCTCCTCTTCTTCTTCTCTCTCTTTCTCTTCTTTCTCACTGCTTTTCTTTTCTTCTTTTCTTCTTTCCTCTCTCTTCTCTCCTTTCTTCTCTTTCTCTCTTCTTCCTCTCTCTGTTCCTTTCCTCTACCTCATTACCCTCTTCTCTCTTCTCCTCTCTTCTTCACTTTTCTATTCCCTTCTTCTCTTCTTCTTCTCTCTCTTATGCCTGCTCTCTCAATCTCTTATTTTTTCTCTCTCTTCTCTTCTCTGTTCTTCTTTTTTCTTCTTCTTTCTCTTTCTTTCTTCTCTATTATCTCTCCTTCTTTTCTCTTCTCTTTTCTGCTCCTTCTCTCTTTCCCTCTCGTTTGACCAAGGGAGGCTAAGTTAAGCATTGCCATGGCAGTCTTGTCGTCCAATAGTATTGCCGCTGTGCCAGTCTGAGTTACCGTGCATGTCTTACTGCCTTGATAGGCTAACGATCGTGCCAGATTGGCCGGTTTTGGTTCTGTCGTAGAGTAGTATTGTCGTTGTGCTGGTCTGAGTTACTATGATCGTCTTGCTACCACGTTAGGTCAATCACATGCTAGTCTAGTTATTGTGTTAGTCTAGCCATTTAGTTAAATTCTCCTTTTACCCTTTCCTCTGTTCTATCTCTTGCTTCTCCTTTCATCTCCCTAATCTCTATCCTCTTACTATTTTCTTCTTCTTTTGGATGTGCACGCCTGTGTGCATTCGCCTAGAGACCAGGTGGGGTCCCTTGGCCCACTTGTCTTGTAAAATTAACCATGTGTGTGCGATTGTAAAAACAGTAGTGTACAAGTCAAGGGAGGTGATTTCGATCCACTTGAAAGATCGGGGGGCTTTTCGTCATGATTTAGGAGGGCACCCACGCTAGTCAGCTCGAGTGAGTCACGGTCTCAGGTGAGGTGTGTCCAGCCTCATATTAAAATTCCTCTCTCATCGGTTGGTATACCTGCCCTTGTTTTATAACAAGGTTTCCAAGAGAGCGGTCTCAAGTCCCAAGTTCCCCTTAAAACCTGAAACACGTGCCACGAGGTCATCCTGACCCATAAGGTGAGATCAAGTCACCTAACCAGTCTTCATAAATCATTTTATCGTTATCGTGACCCCGCCCCTGATCGTCGTACCTTACACGGTGACGGGTGATCCAGCGTGGGTTCGTGATCCAATGTAACATTTGTCACTCAGGTAAGATTGGATTGGACGCCTTTAGTTTCGATAATCGAGCAAACCATGAAAAAAGAAATAGAACAAAAACTCAACCAGCAGAAGAGTAAGAAAAAACTCCACACACAAAATTCATAATATAAAAATCTGCCAAAATATTACATTCAGTTCGGCTCACCTAGGCCCAATATTGCACATATCCACCAAAAGCAAAACAAAATCAGGGCCAAATAGCTTAGACATAAACAAGGTCTAAGCACCTTCTTCAAGAAAACTTGCTCCATCTTTCAGCCATCAAACACGAATTTCCATCCCTGCACCTGTCGCTATTAATATACAAGGAGAGGAGAAATAATGAGATGAGCTAAATAGCCCAATAAGCAGGTCTAGTGTCATGCATCTATGGTGGTTCTATCCATGTGTGAAAACAATACAGTTCATCAATATAAAGTCATACTTTAGCATATATGCGCATCAGGTCAAGGCAGCGAATATGAACATTTCATTTAAACGACAGTTACCTTTGAATTGGTGTGATCATAAGCATTCGACCAGTGAAATCATTAATCATCCAATCATTGAAATACTAAACATTCCTTATACAAAAAACTCAATTCTTATCCACTCACTCCCTAAATCACCTACTCCCGCAATAGAGACCCTATCCATTAGGCTAGGCCAATCCCATTCATTAAGACCTCTACCATCGTACAGGAGGGAGGGTAATGACAAGTGGGTTAATCCACTTCGCAATACCCTCAACACACGCATACAGTCCCCAGCACGCTTTGGGGGTTCGATCCTAACCTTGCAAGGCATCAATTATTTCATCTCATAAATCTAGGGTGCGACCCTCTATCCTCTCCTTTAACTCGTTTCTATCATTATGCATGTTAAAGAATATGCCACGTCTCTTTCCTTACTACCGATGAGTGTCCCATTGCGTAACAGGTAATATCAAAGCAGTATCCACTTTTGGTGAGTGTCCCACCGCGTAGTGGCTAATTCATCACAGTATCATAACAATATCTACTACCGATGAGTGTCCCATCGCGTAGTGGCCAATACATTTCCTCATAATGGATGAATCACATTCTCATATATCAATGTCTCATACAGATGAATCATATTTCATCATAACATCATAGCATTAAGCAAAAGACATGCATTTCATAAGCTTTCACAGGGCATTTACACATAAGCCCTCTTAGTAGCATTTGACATTCATTATGCATTCATTTCATCACTATCGCACTCGCAGCCCCTCTTTCTAACAAAGTGCAGTTTACACGACATCATTCATATATCTTTATGGCATTCTCATGGAATTTATCATATGGCATTCACATTTATGATATATTAAGATAACTTAGCCCCGCATGGTCATAAAATGATGCAATGACAAGTATCAATGACATGCCCCTCTTGCGAGGGCGTAGTTCTCGATTTTGAGGGAGTTTCAGGATGCCTTAAACATGAAACTTTGAGCTAATACACAGACCTTTACAAAGATAGTAATTTGAAAGAATTTGGGGGCCATTTAATGGGTCAATAGCTCAGTACAAAGTGAGCATTAATTGCTGGAAATCTTCCCTGCAACAGTGCGCAGACATACTCGCGCATTTCGGTTCATAATTCACAATCCGTGGGAAATTTGAGAATATTCATAAACCTTTCCAATGGTGGAAGTTTCAGGGTTTTGGACACCGTTTGTTGGGTCAAAAGCATTGCTCAGGGAGGGCCACAACTACTAGAATTGACAGTGATTTTGAGCAGTGTCATGCCTCGACATTTTAGGCCATATCTTTTCTTCCAAATGAAATTTCATCATGATATAAAGAGTAGACTTAAAGTAGACATACATTCCTTTCATCGGAGATATGTTTGGTCCCATTTGGACGCCATTTGGTCATCAAACACGTTGATGAAAAAATAGTCATAGTTTTGGAAATTCATATGCTCAAGTTAACATGCTTTTAAAGAGCACTTAATGTTTCCTAACCAAGCTACCCTTTGGGCTTGGAACCTTGTTCATGGTAAGGAGTCTCACAGTGAGCAGTCTCATGAGTGTCCATAAATAAAAAGATCATATATGTGGTAAAACAGTCATCGCATTAAGAAGCACAAAAACTGAAATTTCAACCTCATGTTAACCCATTCATTCTTCACATTTTCATTCTATTATTTGCCCATTCTAAATATTTGTTCTTTACATAAACTATGGATGAATAGAAACTAAACCCACTTTCATTGACTTCTCACGGTATCTCAAATCCTCACTCATGGCCTCCATGGGCTTTCCTTAAGGTCCATCAAGGGGAAACAGTGAACTCCTTAAGGGGAGAGAGGGAGTAAAATGAAGAAAACTGGTTGTCAAAAGGCTTAAGTGCTCACGGTTGGTGGGATTCACTGTGACTGACACAATCACTCATTGCTCTGACACATACGGAGCGATGCTGACATGTACGGAGGTTGTTCGCTTGACCAAGACACTCCCAACATTGCTCTTTCTTGCTTCCCTTTTTCCAGTCGACGCTGGGTCACATCTGACGCTAGGCAGTGCATTCACAGACGGTGATGGGTTCTCTTTCACAGCCAGCGCTGCATCTTCTTCTTACACAATCGGTGCTACGTCTTTTCCTCTTACTCAACCCGCGTTGCTTTTTCCTCTTACTCAGCCAACACTCTGTTTTCCTCTTACCTTCTCTTTTCTGCTCCTTCGTCACTGATGAGGTTAAGCTCCCATGCACGGCAATGCCTCAGATGGCAATACGCCTACGGGTGATATGCTCTCGGCAATATGCTAGACGACTATACACTCGCGGTGATGCTTACGCGCGGCAATACTTGTTACACCTTTCGTGCGTGGCTATACTCTTTGTTCGCATGCAAGATTACCAATTCTTCACCCTTGCACACGGCGTTAGCTTTTGCTACATGGAAGACACTAGCCCAAGTCACCCAGATGGTGTTAATCCTCACCCTTAGCACCGGGCGTGCGCTTCCATTTTTCTGGACTTCCTTCTCTCTCTCCACTACCGCAAGTGGTCCGGTTTAATCAGGTTGTGGCCCTTACATCATCCCCCTCTTGAAAGGGATTTTGGCCTCAAAATCATATCAACATTGCCTAAAAAGGTGGGGGTATTTCTCTCTATTCTCATCCTCCCGTTCCCATGTCGATTCTTCCTTTGAATGATACTGCCACTCCACCATATCCTCTAACAACTTCATTTCTCAAACCATTAAATGTGCTAAAGAGACCACAACTTTTCGACTTAAGGCGTCGGCTACTACATCAGTCTTGCCCGGTTGGTAATCAATTGTACAATCATAATCATTCAATAAGTTCATCCATCTTCTTTCCCTCATGTTCCACTCTTTCTGAGAAAATAGGTACTTGAGGCTCTTGTGGTCCGTGAACACCATAAACTAGGCCCCATAGAGGTAGTGTCTCCATATTTTTAACGTGAACACTACTATCATGAGCTCCAAGTCGTGAGTGAGATAGTTCTGTTCATGCGGCTTTAGCTGTCTGGAGGTGTAAGCAATAACTTTACCTCTCTGCATAAGTACACATCCAAGCTCTTTATGGGATGCATCGGTATAAACCACAAAGTCTTCATTTCCTTCAGGCAAGGCTAATATTGGGGCTGTGATTAGTCTCTTCTTTAATTCCTGGAAACTCCTCTCACACTCCTCTGACCATTCAAATTTTTCATTCTTCTAGGTCAGTCAAGTCAGGGGAAGCGTTATATTTGAGAATCCTTCTATAAAGCACTTATAGTACCCTGTCAGCTCCAGGAAGCTACGAACATCAGTCACATTTGTTGGCCTTTCCCACTTACATACGGCTTCAATCTTAGAGGGGTCGATCGTGATTCCATCCTTAGAAATAATGTGCTCAAGGAAGGCCATACCGAGGAGCCAAAACTCGCTCTAGCTCAACTTAGCATACAATCTTTCCGACTTCAAAGTTTGCAAGACCATTCTTAAATGTTGTCATGCAATTCTCAACTCTTTGAATATACCAAGATATCATCGATGAAGACCACTACAGAGTCATCAAGGAAGGGTCTAAACAACCTATTCATCAAATCCATGAAGACAGCGGGGGCGTTGGTTAACCCGAGTGACATCACAAGAAACTCATAGTGACCGTATCGAGCTCTGAAGGCGATCTTTGAAACATCTCCCTCCTTGACCTGAAATTGATGATAACCCGATCTGAGGTCAATCTTTGAAAAAACTTGGGCCCCTTGGAGCTGGTCAAAGAGGTCGTCAATCCTAGGCAGAGGGTACTTATTTTTCACCGTCACCTGGTTCAACTGCCTATAGTCAATGCATTCTCTCAAGGACCCATCCTTTTTCTTCACAAATAAGATCGGTGCACCCTAGGGCGACACACTGGGTCGGGAGAATCCTTTATCCAATAATTCCTGCAACTGCTCTTTTAACTCTTTCAATTCCGCTGGAGCCATTCTTTATGGGGCTTTAGAAATGGAAGCAGTGTTAGGTACTACTTCTATCTCAAATTCAATTTCTCTTTCTGGAGGTAGGGCTGACAACTCCTCTCGAAACACCTCAGGGTATTCTTTTACTATCGGTATCCCTTCCAACTAGGTCTGAACATTCCCATTCTTTACCACATAAGCTAGGCACCCTTCACACTCTTTAGCCAGAAGGCGAGAGGCCCGGACGGCAGAGATGACGTGCAGTGGGGAATTGTCCCTAATGCCCTTGAAGTGCATTTCTGCTTGGTCGGGGCATTTAAAGGTTACCATATTTTCATGGCAATTGACGGTGGCATGGTGTGTAAACAACCAATCCATGCCTAGAATCACATCAAAGTCTTGAATATCTAGGTGGATTAGATCCACAGGTAGGTTACACCCATCAATCGTGAGCTTACACTATCTATATATTCTATTAGTCTCTATAGAGCCTCCCACATGCATGCATACTACTAAAGTATAATTGCGACATGCAGGTAGGACATTCATGTAACGAGAAAAATGGGGTGCAACAAATGAATGAGAGTATCCAGGGTCAATTAAGACTTTAGCATTAATATCACAAATTGAGAGCATACCTCTGATCACCTAGGTGGAAGCCTTAGCCTCTTGTTCAGTGAGTGCGACCACTCGTCATTGGGCCGTCGGGTGATCCTCAGTCTTCATCATCGGGTTCGCCCAGTGGCCCGACTTGTCGCATTTCATACATACATTCTTCTTCCGGTAGCATTCCGTAGCAACGTGGTTGCTTCTCCCACAATAAGTACAAGTCGGGCGTCGGTCATTGTCCATATTGTCTGGAAAACTCTTCGAGATCCTTGGGTTAGGTGGGTACGGCGTCCCTCTGGCGTTTCTCCTTAAAGACTAATAGGTTTTCTTCCCAAACTTTCTTGATGGCACAACTTTTCTTTTTCCTTCCTCCCTTGTCCTGCGATCCTCACAATCTTTTTCCATCTTCAGAGCATGGTCTACCATCTAGGTGTACGAATTTCTATTAGCCGGCATCACCCTCTCCTGATATTTGGTCATAAGCCCCTTTCAAATTTAGCCGCCTTTCGTTCCTTGGTATTTACGATGTGGGGCGCATACCCAGAGAGCTCTGCAAATTGGGCAGCGTATTGTTTAACAGTCATACCCCCTTGCTGGAGTTCAATGAATTCTACTTCCTTCCTTTCCTTAACTGAATCAAGGACATGCTTCTCGTCAGATGTCACCAAGAAGTTTTCCCAGGTGACCTTGGTCCTTGTCTCCCTACAAGTCTACTTCACCGAGTCCCACCAGTAATCTGCTTCCCCTTCCAGCATAAAGGCCCCTAGCCTAACCTTTTGCTCATCTGAGTAGTGTAACACCTCTAAGATTTTCCTTGTCTATTTCTTCCACCTCTCAGCCTTCTCCACGCCTCCATGCCTCAAAAAGGTTGGGGGTGCCCTTCTCCTAGACCTCTCCATGGGGCTCCTGTCATTCTACTCGAGTGTTGGGGTAGATTGGGTTGGCATCTATGCCTTCATCATTTAGCCCCTAGAGTTTTGTAAAATTCGCAAAGTTCCTCAGTATTTTCATTACCGGAACTCGTGTTGTGGTCACGAGCTCTCGGCATCCTTTAACCTAGTCACAAGAACACCCAGTCACTTGCCTACCCCAAAACTAATCTAAGGACTCTCCTAAACTTCTTAGGCCAAGAGTCCCCTCCTGGCTGCTCTGATACCATATTTGTCACGACCCCGCCCCCGACAACTGTACCTTAAGTGGCGACGGGCGATCGAGCGCGGGTTCATGATCCAATGTAACATTTGTCACTTAGGTAGGAGTGGACTCAATGCCTTTATTTTCGGTAATCGAGCAAACCATGGAAAAAGAACTAGAACAAAACTCAACTAGCAGAAGAGTAAGGAAAAACTCCACACACCAAAATTTATAATATAAAAATCTTCCACAATATTACATTCAGTTTGGGGCACCTAGGCCCAATATTACACATACCCTCTAAGAACAAAACAAAACCAGGGCCAAACAGCCCTGACATAAACAGAGTCTAAGCACCTTCAATAACACTTGCTCTGTCTTTCAGCTGCCATACACGAATTGCGCCTGTCGCTATCAATATACAAGGAGAGGAGAAATAATGGGAAGAGCTATACAACCCAGTAAGCAGGTCTAGTGTCATGCATCTGTGGTGGTTCTATCCATGTGTGAAAACAGTACAGTTCATCAATATAAAGTCATAGTTTAGCATATATGCATATCAGGTCAAGGCAGCGAATATGAACATTTTATTTAAACGACAGTTAGCTTTGAATTGATGTGATCATAAGCATTCGACCAGTGAAATCATTAATCATCCAATCATTGAAATACTAAACATTCATTATACAGAAAATCAATTCTTATCCACTCACTCCCTAAATCACCTACTCCCCTAGTAGAGGCCCTATCCATCAGGCTAAGCCAATCCCATTGTTTAAGACCTCTACCATCGTACAAGAGGGAGGGTAATGAAAAGTGAATTAATCCACTTCGTAATACCCGCAACACACACACACAGTCCCCAGCGCACATTGGGGGTTCGATAAGCCCTTATCTTGCAAGGCATCAATCATTTCATTTCATAAATCTAGGGTGCGACCCTTTATCCTATCCCTTAACCCGTTCCTATCATTATGCAGGTTAGGGGATGTCCCGACATCTCTTTCCTTACTATCGATGAGTGTTCCAATCCGTAGAAGGTAATATCATAGCAGTATCCACTACCGGTGAGTGTCCCACCACGTAGTGGTCAATATCAACATAAGCATTGGTAATTAATCACAGTATCACAACATACCAGTGAGTGTCCCACCGTGTAGTGGCCAATTCATCACAGTATCATAACAATATCTACTACCGATGAACGTCCCACTACATAGTGGCCAATACAATGCCTCATAATGGATGAATCACATTCTCATAAATCAATGTCCAATACAGATGAACCATATTTCATCATAACATCATAGCATTAAGCAAAATAGATGCATTCATAAGCTTTCACAGGGCATTTACACATAAGCCCTCTCAATACCATTTGGGATTCATTATGAATTTATTTCATCACTATGGCACTCGTGGCCCCTCTTTCTCACAAAGTGCAGTTTACACGGCATCATTCATATATCTTTATGGCATTCTCATGGAATTTATCATATGGCATTCACATTTATGATATATCAAGATAACGTAGCACCACATGGTCATAAAATGATGCAGTGACAAGTAATAGTGACTTGCTCCTCTTGCGAGGGCATAGCTCCCTATTTAAGGGGAGTATCAAGATGCCTTAAACATAAAACTTTGAGCTAATACATAGACCTTTACAAAGATAATAATTTGAAATAATTTGGGGAATAGCTCAGTACAAGGTGAGCATTAGTTGCTGGAAATCTTTCCAGCAGCAGTGCGTAGACATACTCTCGCATTTCGGGTCATAATTCAAAATCCATGAGAAATTCAAAAAACCTCAAAACATGCAACTTTGAGAACATTCATAAAAATTTCCAATGGTGAAAGTTTTAAGGTTTTTGGACATCGTTTTCTAGGTTAAAAGCATTGCCTAGTGAGGGCCACAGCTGCTAGAATTAGCAGCGACTGTGAGTAGTGTCATGCCTCAACATTTTAGGCCATATCTTTTCTTCCATGGGGAATTTCATCATGACATAAAAAGTAGACTTAAAGTAGATATACATGCCTTTCATCCAGGACAGGTTTGGTCCCATTTGGATACCATTTGGCCATCAAACACGTTGATGCAAAAGCAGTCACAGTTCTTGAAATGCATATGCTCAAGTTAACATGCTTTTAAAGAACACTTAATGTTTCCTAACCAAGCTATCCTTTGGGCTTGGAACCTTGTTCATGATAAGGAGTCTCATAGTGAGCAATTTCATGAGTGTCCATAAATAAAATGATCATATATGTGGTAAAAATAGTCACGGCATTGAGAAACACAAAAACTGAAATTTCAATCTCGTGTTAACCCATTCATTCTTCACATTATCATTCTATCATTTGCCCATTCCAAATATTTATTTTTTACATAAACTATGGATGCATAGAAACTAAACCCACTTACCTTGACTTCTCATGGTATCTCAAATCCTCACTCATGTCCTCCATGGGCTTTCCTTAAGCTCCACCAGTGGGTTATCTTCAAGGGACAGCAGTGAACTCCTTAGGGGGAGAGAGGGAGTAAAATGAAGAAAACTGGCTGTCAAAAGGCTTAAGTGCTCACGGTTGGTAGGATTCACTGTGGTTGATGCAATCACTCATTGTTCTGACACGTACAAAGTGGTGCTGACATGTACGGAGGATGTTCATTTGACCAGAACACTGTCGGCATGGCTCTTTCTTGCTCCCCTTTTTCCAGTAGGCGCTGGGTCACAACCGGCGCTAGGCCTTGCATTTGCATTCACAGACGGTGATGGGTTCTCTTACACAGCCAATGCTGCACCTTCTTCTTACACTACCGACGCTACCTCTTTCCTCTTACTCAGTCGGCGCTATGTTTTCCTCTTTTTCCTCTTACACTACATTTTCCTCTTACCTTCTCTTTTCTGCTCCTTCGTCACTGACGGCGTTAAGCTCCCACGTGCGGCGAGTGATATGCTCTTGCAAGTGATATGCTCTGGCGAGTGATATGCTCTCGCGGCGAGTGATATACTCCTGCGAGTTATATGCTCTCGACAATATGCCAGACGACGATACGCTCACGGCGATGCTTACACGCGACGATACTTCTTACGCCTTTCGGGCGAGGCAATACTCCTTATTTGCATGCAGCATTACCAATTCTTCACCCTTGCAAGCGGCATTTTCTTTTGCTACACGGATGACACTAGGCCAAGTCACCCAGACGACGTAAATCCTTGCCCTTAGCGTCGGGCTTGCGCTTCCATTTTTCTCGACTTCCTTCTCTCTCTCCACTGCTGTGAATGGTCCGATTTAATCAAATTGTGGCCCTTACAATCGCATTCACCTTTAATTACCTACCAAGTCATGTAAATTGCCACAAAAACAAATCATAAAGTCCATGTTATAATTTTATCCAAAATAAAGCATGACTAAATAATGGTTATAAAAATCTCTACAGAACACTTCTTTTTGGCAAATATGGAAACCTTATCAAGAGATCATCATCATATGCAACACATCATATTACTGGACATTATTAGGAGGATGGTCACTAAGACCGGGTTCCATCGGAACACTCCCTTCGTGCTTACATATTTGAATGAGCCACACCCATCTCTCGTATTGCATACTTAGGCTCATAGTCATTGATCAAACCGCATCTTCATGTGTATCACTACTTTAAGTAGTTGTTACAACCACAAGGAGGTACTAAAACACAAGGTATTAAGAAAAATTGGCTCTTTCAAACGTGTTAGTACTTATTTCCTACTGTCCATGCACTCTATACATATTCATAAACAAACAACCAAATACAATCAAGGAAGTATATAAAACATAAAATAAAAGGTTATTGAATTTTCTTTCCCTATATGATCTTACCATGTAATGTGAAATAGATTTCATACGTCAATACTATGTAGTGTAGTACATAGGCTTTTTTTATTCTTTGGTTTTACTTCCTAATGAACTTTTGTGAACTTGGAAGAGCACACAACTGATGAAGAAATACTTGGTTCTCATCTCCAGTACGTATATAAAAAAATACTCTTCTTCATCCCATAATTCCAAAGATCACAAATTTAATTATCCCACTAATCTTTAGAGTTTCTAAGCTTCCACCTAGTCTCTCTACATATCCCTTCAGTGCGAAAATACCAAGATGTTTTTACAGGTATTGTATTTCTTCTTTTTTCTGCAATTCTTAAATGGAACGCACTTCACATAGAGTGTCATATCTCGCAAACCTTGTATTACCTCTCTCTGAAGTTTTACTATTATAAATCATACTTATGAAACACTATAAAACTTTTGAATGAGCCCTAAAAGAGATTCTATTATGAGGACTCCAAAGATATGCCTCAACATGCCACATCTTTTAATTTACTACAAAATAGAAGATGAGCATCCAAGGAAACAAATACTACTCATGAGGAGTTTATCTCTAAAAAAATTTTGTATTGAAATAGACTCAAAAATACAAAATATTGCTCAGTCCCATCTCTCAATCACACCATTTAGTGAATATTCAATTTAGTGACATTCACATCACAATATAGTTTTCATAGCAGAAAATTAAGTTGTGCATCTCGCAATAAAATAATTGTTCCTCTCAATCTACAAAGGATTTCTTCATGAAACGTTTTCTGTTAAAAACTAGACACAAATAAAAGCATATTGTCATTGTATGAGCCCCAGATAATATTTTCTTCATAGAAATAAATAAATAACATTCACGTTACAAAATATATCATACTGCAAAATTCTGTTATGAATACTCTTTAGGAAGATTACTTTTTCTCTCCACCCTCATAGAGTTTCCCTTTCAAGCCTATTTTGTTTGAAAGTAGACACAAAATGATACCACATATGTTTCTACAAGCCTAATATCACTCTACTAAGTAGGCTTGATAAATATAATTATTCACATCTCAAAGAAGACACACCAAATTGCAAAAAATTCAAGATGACCTATCTCCAATTAAAAATTTTTATTCTGTATTTCCCATGGATATATCTCTCTCAAGTAATTTTTATTAGAAACTAGACTTAAAATTGAAGCCTAGAAACTTGGTGTGGGCCTTCAAATATTCTATTAAGAATGGAAATAAAATCATGACTTCCACGTCAATGAAATATTTTTTGTTGCAGAAAACATCACTTGCGCATCCTTCAATAAAGTTACCATATCTTTTAAACCATAAGAATTTTCTTCGTGAAGTTTTTTTTTATATAATTTTTTTTTTATTTTTTATTTTTTAAATTAGACTCAATTTCATGAGTTACATTCAAATTTTAGAAAAAAAATAAAATCGTTTGATTGGTGGAAATATTCACGGAACTCAATGGACAGTTTTTGGATTTTGCAGGATCTTGGATGGTGTCTAGAAGCCTAGAAACTTGCCGGAGATTCCCTCAACCGAGCTTAATACACCCCACACTGAGTCTCCTCCTTTTGATGGTGCTCGCGATCTATGATCGGTCTCTTGATTCTCCTACTTATGGCAAAACCCTCTCAATGACATATGCATCTCGATCTATAACTAACCAGCTAATGCCTCAATGCCTTAGTCTTACTCAGGCCTCTTTGGCTTGATCTTTGGAGATATGAGAGATAAATCAAAGAAATAGGGAGAGAGCTACTAACAAGGGGATCCCCTTTGCTACTCAAAAATCAAATCACCACAAGTTAACCTTAGCTTGGGCGTGCCACCTAGAAATAAGAGCGAGAGATGACTTGGGCATGTCCCCTTGTGTTGAGATAGATACTTGGGCATGACCCCTCTGGCTTGATTAAGATTTAGGTTAGGTCGTGTAACCCTTAAAAAAACTTAGGAGAGATCTTGAAGCCTGTCATGACCTCACCTCCAACCCCTAGTCTGTACTCGACAGAGAATAACTGAGAGCGGGCTCGTGATCTAGAGGTAGCACATGTCACTCAGGTCGGAACTGACTCAGCGCCATTATATCAGTAATCAAAGTAAACCACAGTAAAGAACTAAATCAATGATTCTAAATGCAAATAAATATTTAAACTTTCAAGAAATCCATCCATCACTAAAACTGTAATACATAAAATTTCTTCTAAAAAATATTACACTTAAGTCTGGGGCAACCGAGCCCAATAAAACATATTTCCAAAATAAACAAAATTCAAGACTAACTGCCCGATTACATACAATATCATAATTTATTCTTAGCAGAGTGCAGCCTTGACTTCAAAACGCCAACCTCGCATCTCAGACCTTTGACCTGTTTGCAAGCAATCTACAAGAGGGGAGATATAGTGGGATGAGCTATAAAGCCCAGTAAGTAGATCTAAGTGCCATGCATCATTAGTGAGTCTATTCATGCATCATAAGCAGTTCTTCCACTTATGAAAAGTCATAATACAACGATCATATATGTCAGAAATCATATCAGAACATCAATATCAAACATCGTATTCAGCGTCATTTATCATACCATCAATACAATTGTCAGCATTCACAATCATAATTTAACCCACACACTCCTTAGGTCACCTACTCCTGAAGTAGAGGCCCTATCCATTAGGCTAAGCCAATCCCATTGCTTAGGACCTCTACCATCGCTCAGGAGGGAGGAAAATAACAAGTGGGTAAATCCAGTTCGTAATGCTGTCATACCCATGCACACGGTCCTCAGCACATATTGGGGTTTTCGATAGGCACTTACCTTGCAAGGCGTCAGTTACTAGTCTCTTCTCATGAATCTTCGGGGGGTGCGACCCTCCCATTTAACTTTCGCCTAACTCCATCCTATCATTCAGCAAGTTAGGGGACATAGCCGGCATCATTATTCTCAATGTATTCGTGTCCACTATCAATGGGTACCCCATCGCGCAATGAACAGTATCACAGTCACAGTATGACAGTAGCAGTATCACAATATCATAATAGAACAGTAATCACTAGTAAAGGGTATCCCATTGCGTAGTGGTCAAGAACACGGCATCATATTACGCTCAAGCATTCAATTCATTCATGTCGAAACAATACCCTATGACAGATAATTCAATCCTCATTATGCAAAGTGTGATTCTTGCTCAGAACTATCCATCAGTCACATAACATTATGACATTTATCAGGAATTACCCATTATATGAGAGCTATCATATTGCATTTACGCTTAAAATTCAACATTAGTATTACGGCACTTGTCATGTAACATACATCATGGAACTATCACAATAGAAGTTCATTCATCAATTTTCACGTAACGCATAGCTACATGGTATATCATTCACATAACATGATGGCAATTAGTATTCATCCCATGAAATTTATCATTCTGGTCGTGAACGTCGTTCATTTGGCTGTGACCCATCCGGTGCTGCACACATGGCTTTACTCTCTTGGCGTTACGCACACAGCTTTGTACAAGCGGCATTATGCGCGGTGTTACACAAGTAGCGTTACACGCACGGCATTGCATAAGCGACAATACACACATGGCGTTGCACAAGCAGCAATACCTGCACGACATTGTACAAGCGGCAATACACGCATGGTGTTGCACAAGTGGCAATATGCGCACGATGTTGCACAAGAGGCAATACACACATGGCATTGCACAAACGACAATACACGCATGGCGTTGCAACGCAAAGTGAGTGCCAGTGGCTAAAACTTCCATCAACTGCAAACAGTGGTATGACCCCCACACTTTGGGCATAACTCTAGATCTTTGCAAGGTTTTACCATGGTACAAAGTGCAATATTATAGTTGACAAACATACATTTCATTCAAGATCGGTTTGAGCCCATTTGGACATCGTTTGGTCACCGAAGGAATCGGTGCAAAAACCATCACTATTCTTGGAAACTCACTTTTAAAGTTTAGCATGCTGAAATTAAAATGCAACATTTCATAAGTGAAGATAAGTTTTGATGCAAAACCCTATTCATGTTAAACAAATCTTGCAAGTGGACTGCTTCATAAACTTAACAAGTTCATTTCCAAAACTACAATAATCATTCAATCTCATTTTTATTCAACTACATTCATACTCTTTATTCCATTGTTTTTATCATCTTTAATCCTTGAAATCGGTTACTAACAAGTTAATTGATACATGAACCCTAAATCCACTTACTTGATGCTCACGGTGTCTTCAACCTCCCACTCACAGGTTACCTCGAGCGCCTAAAAATGGTTTCCTCCAAGGGCAGTTCGTTTGGTTCTAGAGAGAGAGAGAGTAAGTGAGGGAAGAAAAAAAAATGGTAGTGGAGAGGAAGAGAAAAGGGTTTAAGTATTCAAGGTAGGTGAAGGTCACTGTAGATGATGTGTGCGGTACTAACGTAGGCGGTGCTCACACGTGCAGCTCTATCAGTGGTCAAATCTCCATTTTTACTCACAACACTACCTTTCATTCTCGTGCAGCATTAGTTCCTTACACGAGCGGCATTACTCTCATTCACGCACTGCGTTCTCCTCTCTCTTCACAAACAACACTAGGGCTCTTTCCACAGACACGGTGCTAGGCATCTTCTACACATGGCGCTACTCTTACCAGCGCGACGATGCTTCTTTCTCTCTCTCTTCTTCCATGTGTTTTATCATATGCGTCTCACTGTCAGGAAAATCTGTGGTCCTTATAACATCCCCCCCTTAAAACGGATTTTGTCCTCAAAATCATATTTTTGTTAATAAAAAAGGTGGGGGTACTTCTCCCGAATTTTGTTCTCTCGTTCCCATGTTGATTCTTCTCTTGAATGATATTGCCATTGTACCCGGACTAGGGGAATTTCTTTATTGTGCAAAACCTGTACCCTCTTATCTAATATCCCAATCGTTTGCTCAACATAGGTCAGGTCTTCTCTGATCGGGATTGGTTCGTACTTCAAGACATAGGATGGGTCAGGTTGATATTTTCTCAACAGCATGAAAAACATTGTGAATGTTTTCCAATTCAGGTCGCCATGTTTCCAACTCTTTCCAAGATTTCAAAAGGTCCAATGAATCGCTGGCTCAGTTTCCCCTTTTTTCCGAAACTCATAATGCCCTTTGTCGGCGATACTTTTAGGAAGACTCGATCACCTACTTCAAACTCGAGGTCTGTCTTGCGATTATCGGTGTAACTCTTCTGCCGACTTTGGGCTACTCTAAGCCGCTCCCGAATTAAGGTAATCTTCTTAGAGGTCATTTGATCAATTTCAGGCCCCAACAATTTTCGTTCGCCCACTTCATCTCAACAAATGGGTGATCTACACTTCCTTCCATGTAAAGCGTCATAAGGCGCCATGTGAATGCAAGCTTGGAAGATGTTGTTAAAGGAAAACTCTATTAGGGGCAGGTGGTCCTCCCAGCTTCCCTTAAGATCAGTAATACACGCCCTCAACATGTCTTTCAGAGTTTGAATGGTCCTTTTTGACTGCCCATCTATCTGGGGGTGGAAGGCGGTGTTGAAAGCAAGTCTAGTTCCACAGGCTGACTGCAAGCATGCCCAAAATCTAGAGGTGAACCTGGTGTCCCTATCGGATACGATGTTGATAGGTATTCCAAGCAACCTCACAATTTCTCTGATGTATAATTGGGCCAATTTATCTGGAGTATAGGTTGTGTGAACCGGTAAGAAATGAGTAGCCTTAGTTAATCGGTCCACAATGACCTAGAAACTATCATGTCCAGCACTTGACCTAGGCAATCCAGAAACAAAATCCATTGTAATGTGTTGCCACTTCCACTCTGATATGAGTAAGAGTTGCAATAGCCTGGTGGGTTTTTGATGTTCCGCCTTCACTTGCTGACACGTTAAGCACTTAACGACAAACTGAGCCACATCTCTCTTCATGTTGTTCCACCAGAAGGTCTTTTTCATATCTTGGTACATCTTTGTACTCCTAAGGTATATCGTGTAACGGGCGTGGTGGGCTTCTTCTAGAACATCCCTTTTTACACTTTTGTCATTAGGAACACACACTCGGCCCTTAAACCTTAATAACTCATCATTGTTTATGATGAAATCCTCTCCTTCCTCCACTTTCATTTCTTCAAGAATTTTCACAAGTTGAGGATCTTCTTTTTGTGCCATTCGGATTTGTTGGAAGAGCTGGGGCTCTATCCTTATACACGAAAGTGTCCCAACCCTATTCTCAAGGGGTAGGGTTGGGTGCCATTCCACTGCACCCTCCAGTAATCCCATTTCTAGAACCATTAGGTGCACCACTGATATTACGGCTTTTTGACTTAAAACGTCGGCTACTACGTTAGTTTTTCTTGGATGGTTATTGATTGTACAGACGTAGTCTTTTAGTAGATCCATTCATCTCCTTTGCCTCATGTTCAACTCCTTTTAAGAAAATAGATAATGACTCTAGATTTTCAGAGCAAAAACTATCGCCGCAAGCTCCAAGTCATAAGTTGGATAATTTTGCTCATATGGCTTCAGCTGCCTGGCGGCATAAGCAATGACTTTACCTCTCTACATGAGTACACATCTGAGCCCTTTATGGGACGCATCGGTGTAAACCACAAGGTCCTCATTTCCTTCAGGTAAGGTCAGTATTGGGGCAGTGGTTAGTCTCTTCTTAATTTCCTGGAAGCTTCTCTCACAATCCTCTGACCACACAAACCTCAATTTTTTCTGGGTCAGCCGAGTAAGGGGGAGTGCTATCTTTGAGAATCCCTCTAAAAGGCACTGGTAATATCAGGCTAACCCTAGAAAACTACAAACTTCGGTCACATTTATTGGTCTCTCCCACTTAAGTACGACTTCAATCTTAGAGGGGTCAACCGTGATCCCATCCTCAGAAATAATGTGCCCCAGGAAAGATAAACTAGGGAGCCAAATTCACTCTTGCTTAACTTAACATACAATCTTTCTGACTTCAAAGTTTGCAAAACCATTCTCAGATGTTGTCCATGTGGTTCCGAGCTTTTCGAATATACCAAAAATTTCGTCGATAAATACCACTACGAAATCATCTAAAAAAGGTCGGAACACTCTATCCATCAAGTCCATGAATACAGCAGAGGCATTGGTCAACCCGAACGGCATTACGAGGAATTCATAGTGACCTTATCGAATTCTGAAAGTGGTCTTTGAGATGTCTCCCTCTTTGACCAGCAATTGATGATAACCCGAGCGGAGAGCAATCTTTGAAAACACTTAAGCCCCTTGGAGTTGGTAAAAAAGGTCATCAATTCTAGGCAGGGGATACTTATTCTTTACTGTTACTTGGTTCAACAGCCTATAGTCAATGCACAGTCTCAGGGATCCATCCTTCTTTTTCACAAATAGGACTGATGCACCCCAGGGTGACACACTAGGTCGGACGAATCCCTAGTGTAACAATTCCTGCAACTGTTCTTTCAACTCTGTCAACTCTGTTGGAGCCATTCAATATGGGCCTTAGAAATGGGAGCAGTGTCAGGGACTACATCTATCTCAAATTCAACCTCCGTTATTGGAGGTAGGGATGGTAACTCTTCCAGGAAGACCTCGAGGTACTCTCTCACTACTAGTATTCCTTCTAGCTGGGTCTGGACGTCCCGATTTCAACCACATAGGCCGGATACCTTCACTTCTCTTAGTTAGGAGGCGAGAGGCCCTAAGAGTAGAGATAAAGTGCAGAGGGGAAGTATCCCTAGTACCCTCAAAGTGTAGCTCAGCTTGAGCAGGGCGTTTAAAGGTTACTTTCTTCTCATGGCAATTGACGGTGGCATAGTGTGTGTACAACCAATCCATGCTCAGAATAACATCGAAATCCTGAATCTCTAGGAGGATCAAATCTACGGGCAGGTCACACATATCAATTGTAATTCCACACTTTCGATACACTCTATCAGTTTCCATAGAATCCTCTACAGGCGTGCACACTGTTAGAGTATAATCAAGACATGTAGGTTCAACATTTAGATAGTAGGCAAAATGAGGTGCAACAAAAGAGTGAGAGGAACCAGAATCAATCAGAGCTCTAGCTTTAATACCACAAATAGAGACACACCTCTGATCACCGAGGTAGATACCTTAGCTTCCTGTTCAGTGAGGGCAAACACTCACCCTTGTGTCTTCAGTTGATCATCTGCCTTTTCCATAGGGCAATCCTTAACCCAATGACCAGGCCTGCCACTCCGGTGGCATATATTCTACTTTCGGTAACACTCGAATGGTTATCCTTCCTACAATGAGGGCAGACCGGGTGTCGATCATTCTCTCTGTTGCCCGGGAAATTTTTGTAAGCTCCTTCTCTAACATCCCTTCTTGGGATCTGTCGGGGCTTCTTCCCAAACTTTCTCGATGGTACGACCTTCATCTTTCCTTCCTTCCTTGATCTGTGGTCTTCATAGTCCCTTTCAATCTTTAGGGCGAGGTCTACTAAAGGGGAGTATAACTTCAAATTGGCCAACAATACTCTCCCTCTGATGTCCGACCGAAGGCCCCTCTCAAATTTGGCCGCCTTTCGCGTGTTGATGTTGATAATGTGGGGTGTGTATCTAGACAGCTCTGCAAACTTAGAGGCGTACTGCTCCACTGTCATGCCCCCTTGCTGAAGCTCAATAAATTCTACTTTCTTCCTCTCCCTGACGGAGTCTGGGAAATACTTCTCATCGAATGCCATCAAGAAGTTGTCCCAAGTGGTCTCAGTCCCTGATTTGCTCTAAGATTGCTTCACCGAGTTCCACCAATATTCAGCCTCCCCTTCCAACATAAAGGCTCCCAACCTGACCTTTTGTTCATCTGAGCAGTGCAATACCTCTAGAATATTTTCTATCTATCTCTTCCACCTCTCAGCCTTCTCTACTCCTCCTTGCCCCAAAAAGCTTGAGGGCGTCATCCTTCTAAATATTTCTATCAAGCGCCACTGTCGTTTTGCTCTGGGGTAGGTGTAGACTGAGCTGTCATCGACTCCTTCATCATTTAGGTCATTGCCTCCAGAATCCTATAAAACTCACCGAGCATTTCGATGTTCTCATTGCTGAAACTCCAATTGTTGGTACGAGCCCTCAGCATATTCAACTTAACACAGGAGCACCCAATCATTGGCTTATACCTAAAACTATCCTAAGGACTCTTCTAAAATCCCCCTAGGCCAAATATCCTATCTTGGCTGCTCTTATACTATAACTGGCACGATCTGGCCCCCAACCCCTATTTCGTACTCGACGGAGGATGACCGAGAGCAGGTTCGTGATCCAGAAGTAGCACATGTCACTCAGGTCAGAGCTGACTCAGTGTCGTTATATCAGTAATCAAAGCAAACCATAGCAAAGAACTAAATCGATGATTCTAAATTCAAATAAATGTTTAAACTTTCGAGAAATCTATCCTCACTAAAACTACAATACGTAAAATTTCTTCCCAAAAACATTACACTTAAGTCTGGGACAGCTGGGCCTAATAATACATCTTTCCAAAATAAACAAAATTCAAGACTAACTGCCCGATTACATACAATATCATAATTTATTCTTAGCAGAGTGCAGCCTCGACTTCCAAACGCGAACCTCGCATCTCAGACCCTTGACCGGTTTGCAAGCAATCTACAAGAGGGGAGATATAGTGGGATGAGCTATAAAGCCTAGTAAGTAGATCTAAGTGCCATGCATCATTAGTGAGTCTACTCATGCATCATAAGGTGTTCTTCCAATTATGAAAAGTCATAATACGACGGTCCTATATGTCAAAAATCATATCAGAACATCAATATTCAGTGTCATTTATCATACCATCATTACAATTGTCAACATTCACAATCATAATTTAATCATTACCCACACACTCCATAGTTCACCTCCTCCCGAAGTAGAGGCCCTATCAATCAGGCTAAGCCAATCCCATTGCTTAGGACCTCTACCATCACTCAGGAGGGAGTGCAATGACAAGTGGGTAAATCCACTTCGTAATGCTCTCATACCCACAAGGCGTCAGTTACTAGTCTCATCTCATGAATCTTTGAGGGGTGCGACCCTCCCATTTCACTTTCCCCTAACTCCATCATATCATTCAACAAGTTAGGGGACATAGCCAGCATCATTAGTCCCAATGTATCAGTATCCACTACCGATGGGTACCCCATCACGCAATGGCCAGTATTACTGTCACGGTATGATAGTAGTAGTATCACAATATCATAATAGAACAGTACCTACTACCAATGGGTATCCCATTGCATGGTGGTCAAGATCACGACATCATATTACGCTCAAGCATTCAATTCATTCATGCCGAAACAGTACCCTACAGATAATTCAATCCTCATTATGCAAAGTGTGAGTCTTGCTCAGAACTATCCATCAGTCACATAACATTATGATGTTTATTAGGAATTACCCATTATATGAGAGCTATCATATTGAATTTACATTAGAATTCAGCATTAGTATTACGATACTTACCATGTAACATACGTCATGGAACTATCACAGTAGCAGGTCATTCATCAATTTTCGTGTAACGCATAGCTGCATGGTATCATTCACATAACAAGATGGCAATTAATATTCATCACATGAAATTTATCATTCCGGTCGCAAACGTCGCTCATGTGGCAGTGACCCAACCAGTGCTACATGCATAGCTTTACTCTCTCGGCATTATGCACCCATCTTTGCACAAGCGGCATTACACACAGCGTTACACAAGCGACGTTTCATGCACGGTATTGCATAAGCAACAATACACGCACAGCGTGGCCCAAGCAGCATTACCCTCACGGCGTTGCACAAGTGGCAATACAAGCATGATGTTGGACAAGCGAGGATACAAGCAGCAATACACGCATGGCGTTGTATAAACGACAATACATGCACGGCGTTGCAACGCAAAGTTAGTGATAGTGGCTAGAACTTCCATCTACTGTTAACAGTGGTTTGCCCCCAATACTTTGGGCATAACTCTAGATCTATGCAAGGTTTTATCAGTGTAAAAAATGTAATATTATTGTATACAAACATACATTTCATTCAAGATCGGTTTGAGCCCATTTGGACATCGTTTGGTCACCGAAGGATTCGATGCAAAAACCCTCACAATTCCTGAAAACATACTTTTAAAGTTTAGCATGCTGAAATTAAAATGCAACACTTCATAAGCCAAGATAAGCTTTAATGTAAAACCCTATTCATGTTAAACAAATCTTGCAAGTGGACTACTTCATAAACTTAACAAGTTCATTGGCAAAACTACAACAATCATTCAAACTCATTTTTATTCAACGACATTCATACTCTTTATTCCATTGTTTTTCTCGTCGTTAATCCTTGAAATTGGTTACTAACAAGTTAATCGATGCATGAACCCTAAATCCACTTGCTTGATGCTCATGGTGTCTTCAACCTCCCACGCACAGGTTACCTCAAGCTCCCATAAATGGTTTCCTCTAAGGGCAGTTGGTCTGGTTCCAGAGAGAGAGAGAGAGTAAGTGAGGGAAGAAAAAAAAATGGCGCTGGAGAGGAAGAGAAAATGGTTTAAGTATTCAGAGTATGTGAAGGTCACTGTAGGTGACGTGTGTGGTACTGACACAAGCGGTGCTGACACGTGTGGCATTGTCAGTGGTCAAATCTCCCTTTTTACTCACGACGCTACCTTCCCTTCTAGCGTGGCATTAGTCCCTTACACATGCGGCGTTACTCTCATTCACGCACGACGATACCCCGCTTCACACGTGGCGTTCTCCTCTCTCTTCTCAAACGACACTAGGCCTTTTCAACACACATGGCGTTAGGCATCTCCTACACACAACGCTACTCTTTACACTCGCGGTGATGCTTCTTTCTCTCTCTCTTCTTCCATATGTTTTGTCATACACGTCTCACTCCCAGGGAAATATGTGGTCCTCACAAAGCCCTAGGAGGGGCGTGCCACCTATAGATAGATATTTGAGAGAGAGAGAGAGAGATAAACCCTTAGAAAGAGAAGAAATAATAGGTGTACAGATTTTATGACGTGGGAGAGCCTTTTAATAGATTTTCCATGCATTGGGGTTTGCCTCAATTCGTAAGGTAAAATCTTGACATTCAATCTAGGAAGACTTGTGAGGTGAGAGATTTGAGCCATCCTCTTTGATCCACCATCAAGATTCAAAGAGATGAGCTAGAACCTTATCATCTCTTTCCTAGATATATTCCCCATCAAATATTTAAATAAAGAAAATATATATCTTACTTCCTATTTTAGTACATTCAAACCTTATTTATTGCATCTATTTTAGTATATCCAATCCTAATTTCTTGGATCAATCAATCTTGATTAAAAAATTTACCAAATATTTCAAATATTTAATCTTATTATGCAAGTTGGCTATACCAAAAGAAAATCAAACAAACAAGGGGTAACTGGCACCCAATCTTGGAGAACAAGTTAGTCCCTATGGGTGGGGCGTGCCACCCTTTGGTGGTCACACTTGGGCCCCACCCAATCCCACATGTTTTAAATTGGGACCCCGAGGGTCTCATATAATTTTAGAAAATACTTTATTTTGTATTTAGAAATTTTAAATCTCATATTTTATTTAAAAGATTGAAAAATTAATGTCTCTTAATTTATAAATCCAAATGTTAAAAATAAAATATCAAAATATTCACAAAAATTTAAATAAACATTCTAAAAATTATATATCATAAAATTAATTAAATAATTTTGATGTGAATCGGATCCATTAGTTCTAGAAATTTATTCATATACGGAAGCACTTCCCCTTTAACTGCAGACCACGATCCACCTAGCTTTCTCAAACTGACCCAGCAGTTCCCATGCCCCACAGTTCAATGCAGGGGCTCATGATTTGACCACTAAAGTCAGCTAATAGACTAGGGAATACAATCCCAGTTTATGGATTTCAAGTTCTCCCTAGAGACAAAAAAATCATGGTCCTCCAAACCTTGATGCAACTATGACTCTATGGCGCATAGGGGTAATCTCTTGCACATGTATATGCTTCACCCTTATTGGTGAATCTCTTATGTACATGCTATGTGATAATATAACTATGATGTTTTTTTTAGCCTTGTCTCTAAAGGTTATTCATCACACACAATGGCCACACAGTCCCCCAGCTCTCATTTGGGCAAACACCGACCTCATCAAGGGCTAACTCACTAAACCCTTCTCGGTACATCCCTATGCCCAGGTATCTTGGGTTTTTCTAAACTCGGTTGGCTTAGCACTTCGAGCCTAGTCCGAGTATTGACAAAACGTATTTGCCTAGTATGGTCCACAAGAGGACCACACTCCCACTAAGTTTATGTTTCACTATATAAAATGCTCATACAAGTTCTCATAAGGCCTTTAAATGCCACATAAACCCAACATATAGAGCATCATTATAAATAGTAAGAGAGAGATTGAGTAACAACTAAACACTTAGGCAACTAGGATTCAGGTTGAGCTTCTAATATTTGAATTTACTTAAGCATTTCATTGCTTTTTGTTTTGGGTAAATTAAGAAATTTGTTGCTTTCTTTCTGCGTACATAAATTTGATTAATTTCACCTTGCTATTTTTTTTTCCATTTTATTATTGTATACAATATAACAATTTGGATGGACCATTATATTATATTTTTTGGGTTTCTTGTGTTTTTAGTTAACTGCATTCCTATATTAAGGTCATTTTTATTTTTTTCTTCCAACAATAATTCCAAACCTTAGGTCACATTCTTATTTTTTGTTAATGTAGTTATAGTCTTTGATATTGTTATGGTGTTTTATGTTATTCTCCCAATAAATCTATTATAACGTGACAACAAAAGCATTGTCGTATTTATTAAAAGTTTAGACAAAAATTTGTCAAGTATGACTCTAAAGATTCTAAGTTAGGACATAAGAATTATAGCTCAATGGTTTTAACATAATATTATATTGTGTTATCTTTATATATCTGATTTTTTCACTCCAGTTTTTTGAGCTAAATCAAAAATATTCACGATTCTCTAACATAACTACTTTTTGGTGATCCATATTATGGACCCGAATTTTTGCCTTCAAATTTTTGGAGCAAAACCGATTTGTCATTAATGCTTTGGTTTTCCGATATATTGTTATGAATGTATGCAATGCAACTCTTTATTTTTTATACAAAGATGTCATAATCATTATTGATTGTTGGATGTGAAATCGGGTGGTGGATGATGTGTCATTGATTGGGCCAATGTCTAAAATAAAATTTCTAGAATGTTGTGACGTACTTCAATCTGTTGGATTTCACGTACAATGGCTGGAAATGATTATGACCTCCTAGTACTAAAAATAAGACATAAGAATTATAGCTCAATGGTTTTAAAAAATCTATGTAATAATTGCAACATAATCTTATATTGTGTTATCTTTATATATCTGATTTTTTCACTCCACTTTTATGAGCTAAATCTCAAATGTTCACGATCCTCTAACTTAACTAATTTTTGACGATCCATATTTTGGACTTGATTCTTTGCCTTCAACTTTTTCGAGTGAAACCAATTTGTCACTATGCCTTTTCCAATATATTGTTATGAATGCATATAATGAGACCATTTATTTTTTATATAAGGATGTCACAATCAATATTGATTGTTGGATGTGAAATAGGGTGGCTAAGGATGTGTTATTGATTGGGCCAATGTCTAAAATAAAATTCTTTGAATGTTGTAATATACTTCAATCTATTGGAATTCACATCCCAAGGCTGGAAATAATCAGGACCTGCTTGTATTAAAAATAAATATTCTCATAGTGTACAATCCTTATTGTTATTCCCCAACTTGCTAACTATAGGCCAGTGTTACATGGATACATGTGTCAATATTCGATACGTGTTGTAGTATCTAATACGTGCTGCCAACTTACTATTACTTTTTGACACGTCTTTACGACCAGTATTTTGAATAGGATAAGGTGTATATAGAATATGATTTCCTTGACCTTAACACCTAAGACAATGTCGTGCAGTAGTGTGAGCACCTTCTGCGATTTGCCTTATGAAGTCACGCAGTAGTGTGAGCACCTTCTTCGATTTGCCTTATGAAGGCACGAGAACGAACCCCAATGATCTCTTTTCTTGGTCATCTCTCTATTTTTAAATAAGTTTGGGTTATATCTAGGGTGCAGTTTGTATAAAGATGAGGCTCTAAACAACCAAAATAAAACGTACCTTCAAATAGTATTGATAAATATCTCTCTATTTTTAAATAAGTTTGGGTTATATCTAGGGTGCAATTTGTATAAAGCTGAGGCTCTAAACAACCAAAATAAAACGTACCTTCAAATAGTGATCTCTTTTCTTGGTCATCTCTCTATTTTTAAATAAGTTTGGGTTATATCTAGGGTGCAGTTTGTATAAAGCTGAGGCTCTAAACAACCAAAATAAAACGTACCTTCAAATAGTGTTGATAAATATCTCTCTATTTTTAAATAAGTTTGGGTTATATCTAGGGTGCAGTTTGTATAAAGCTGAGGCTCTAAACAACCAAAATAAAATGTACCTTCAAATAGTATTGATAAATATGGTTTCAATATTGAAAATCTTTGTGATAGCATTAAAATATATTTTCATCTCTAATTATAAAATTTAAAGTATCAAAATAGTGTAGATCGAGCAAATCTATGAAAAATTGAAAATCATGAAAATTGACCGGTCCAAAAATATATTGTAAGATGCATTATTTCCAAAATATGAAATCCATTCTTTTTTCATGTCCATACATCTTGAGATCAAGATGATCAATTTGAGGATATTTGGGCATCAAAACAACATCTTCTAATGAAATTTTTGAGGTGCGCCCTAATTTGATTGTTTAGAGCCTTGCACTTATATAAACTTTTTTCTTGTATCTATTATCTATATGGCAAGCTTTCTATGCTTCCCCAACAACATAAAACTTATATGCTTCCCCTTATCCAACCGTCCATTTCGAATGGAGGGCTAAGGTTGTTCCAATCACAATGTCATGTCTCTACACTATTTTATTTTTAATATTTTTTATATAAAATATTTTTACACAAAATTTTGGCCTTCCAATCATCTATTAAACTTGCACTTGTAAAAAATATAAAAACCATATTCCCAATAAAATAAAATGAGCAAAGTATTCAAGAGGTATTTTGATCATTATATTTTATCACAAAATTATTTTTAATAATTTTTATAGGTGTGCCCCAATAGATGACACGTACCAAATTTTATTTTCATACAATTTGTATTAAAAAAATTAAAAATAAAATACGTTGAGACATCAGATCTAAGATCAAACGCTGAGTGGCTCACTTGATCAAAATTGAACAGCTGGATGGTAGGGGAAGCATAGATCTTCTATGCTATAGGGGAAGTATAGAAACCTTTCCCTTATCTATATATCTATCTATCTTCTATATTATTAAGGGGTGGGCACATGTTGCAAGAATAAATAGGAATCTTATTCTTAGAAAGAATGTAAGGCAAGTGACCAAAAATTTAAGCCACCCTATAGAATTATTGGATTCCATTTTATTAGGATTAAAAAATTTACAACTTTCTATTTTTTTGGCTTTATCTTTGCACTTCCTATATTTTTGTTTATGTGAAGTTTCATTTCTATCAAGTTTCAATATTTAAGGAAATCATCCTTCCCAAAATTTATCTAAATATCCTATTTCTAAACAAAATCCACCCCTTCTCAAAACTTTTGCGTACAAGTCCTCTCGACATTTCTTTCCTGTCTTTTTGGTTCAAACCTCTCAAAATTAGTGCCAAATCGTGCGAAAATTTTATTTCTCTACATTAGTTGGAAATATCCAAGTTCATAGGTGGAACATCTCTCTCCCATCACCTTCAATTTCATAAATCCTAGAAATTACCTCTATCTCTCTCATCTTCCCTCGGTTTCTTTCTCAGCCCAAAATACCCGCAGCTTGAAAGGTATTATTTCCTTTTATTGTTCGAAGTTGTAAGTTCTATTTATCTATCACTAGCTGAAGGCACGTGCAAAAAAACGTATAAAGCATAAAATTAAAATATCAAGATTAATTTTAATTTAAAACATAAAACATAAATAAATATAAAATTGATTTAAAACTAAAATGTAACAAACTATCAATCGATATAGAACCAGGGCGAGCATATGTCCATTTACTTCTTTAAGTAAAAAAGTTGAATAGGATGAATTATTGAATTGAAATTTTGGGTTCCATTTAAAAATCACTACATGATTATTTTAGAAAAATAAAAATTTAAAAATTGGAATTGTTCAAAAAATTTGAGATACACTTACATATAGTTGTTAAAAATTGGACAATCTACATTCAGATATCTATCGAACATTAATTTTCTTTTTTCTTTTTTTTTAAAGTTGGTCGCTAGAGGATACATCTCAAAAATTTAGGGTAAAAAAGAAAATCCTATATGGAGTTTTACCTCGTGGAGTAAATGGATAGTGTGCTCTCATAAGAGCAATAATTATTTGGGGGGCAAAATCATTTGATAAGCATCACAAATTGGGGCAAACTTTTGAGAAATTACTAAAAAAAAAAATCCAAGAATATACTTTTTATGAAACTTACCCCAATCGAACTTTTTCTCTCACTTTTTTTTCCTCAAATTACACTTTCTATGCAAATACCCCCAATTCAAAAAGTTAATTTTTTTAGACGAAAATGCCATTCTCATACACAAAAAAGCATTTTGACTGGATATTAACGTTGACTGACCAACCAGTAGCACATTGTCGGACTGCACTAGTAAACTGCTAGGTGTCATTTTTGCCGATCTGAACTTGTTGACTGACCAACCAGTAGCACATTGTCGGACTGCACTAGTAAACTGCTAGGTGTCATTTTTGCCGATCTGAACTTGTCAACAGTTGGACCCCATGTTGACAAGAAAACATCAACTGGACCGAACTTCCCCATTGCCGGACCGTATATGTAAACTGCTGGAGCAGCTCTATTATCGCCAGACCCCTTTTTGATCCAATAACTTCTACTGTTGGACCACCACAGTTACCTACCGGACCGAAGCTGCACACTGTCGCATCGTCCATAGAGCATGAGGAGAGAGAGGCGTGGGTAGGGTAAAAAGAAAAAGAGGGTAGTTTAGTCTTTTTTTTACTTTTTTTTGGTTGAGGGGGTATTTGCATAGAAAGTATGTTTTGGGAAAAAAATGAGAGAAAAACTTAGGTTGGGGGTAAGTTGCATAAAAAGTACATTCTTGGGGGTTATTTGTAATTTTCCCTAAACTTTTTATAGAATCGCTCTAGTGTGAACCTTCACGTTGAAAAAATACTTCAACACTTTATCAAACACCTATTATCCAGTAAAAATATTTAATTAATTTCTACTAGTTGAATTATGTGTGTTGCACGTATGCAATTACTTGTAGCATATTAACTAAATATTCAATGATCAAAGAAATTTATTAATAAAAAATTTGATAAATCACAAATCACCTCTTAGATAATAAAAAAATTTTAACTACTTATTATTTTTATGAAAATAAATTCTACTAAAAGTTTGGTTTCCTGAATTCGTGTTTTAAGAGATTTTTTCTTTGTCTACTCTTCAAAAGCTTCAATGAAAATATTTTATCTCTCCTAAAATCTCTCATTCTCTATCTCATGTGCATGCTCTCTCTCTCCTTCTCAAATTTTCTCATAATGTTGAGATCTCACTCCTGTGCACATTCACATTCTCTCTCCCTCTCTCTAATTAAGATACAGAAATAATGTGGAGATATGGAAACAATATTGAGATCTCTCTCTTGTGTATACTCATACCCTCTCTCTTTCTCTTTCAAATTTAGTTATCCTAAAATAAGTGCTTATTCTATCTCGCTTCTCTAAAGTTAGGAATGTGTCCACCCCATAACTCTAGATTAATAATATAGAATGTGTGTGTGTATATATATAGGAAGATACTACAAAACGCCCATGGGCGAAAATGAATGGTATTTTCGCCATTTTTGCCCATAGGTTTGATGCCATCCAATTTTTTCGAACATTATGGATTAAAGATCGTTACGGACATAGCATATCCATAGAGGTTTGTCACAGACATAACATGTCCATGATGGGATTCTTTTCACGTAAATTTGACATAAAAAATATACGAGGATTGCCGTGGCCTGTAGGTCCATGGAAGTTTTCAGGAAAAACCGTCATGGATATAGCATGTCCGTAACGGGGGCAAAACATTGCAGCAATTCGCCTATAGGTGTTTTTAAGACTTTTCTATATATATATATATAGAGAGAGAGAGAGAGAGAGAAATAATATGGAGATATAGAAACAATATTGAGATCTCTCTCTTGTGCATACTCATACGCTCTCTCTCTCTTTCAAATTTAGTTATCCTAAAATAAGTGCTTATTCTATCTCACTTCTCTAAAGTTAGAAATGTATCCTACAATCTCTATAAAATTAGGGTCCCTTTGTTATTTTCACGACATGTGTCCACCCCATAACTCTAGATTAATAATATATATATATATATATATATATATATAAGAAGAGACTACAAAACACCTATGGGTGAAAATGAATAGTATTTTTGCCCATAGGCTTGACGCCGTCCGATTATTTCGGACTGCGTGGATTAAAGATCGTCACGGACATAGCATGTATGTGATGAGATTTTTTTCATGCAAATTTGATATAAAAAACATACGAGGACCGCCATGGCT
>NW_006499617.1:3320806-3336258 GCF_000471905.2 Amborella trichopoda | reverse complement strand
GCTTCTCTGTACATTGTCTCTCTCTCTCTTCCTCGTCATGGCGCGTATCTGTGTAGTTATATATATATATATATATATATATATAAAAGACCCTATCTCCAAAACCCTAGCTTCCCTTGGCTCCTCTTTTTTTTTTATTCAATTAGGAGAGGATTCCTACTGCAACTGGCTAATTTGGATTGCCTGCAGTAATTTTTTTATTCAATTCTTGTGATTTATTTTTTATAATTTGATTGCAAAATTTGGATTGCCTGCAATTTCTTCTCTCAGAGATGTGACTTTTTTCTGCAGTAGACTATGCGTATTCATGGGGGCCATTGTTGCTTGTTTGTTGGACTGCATCTTCTAATTTGTGATTTTAGTTATTAGTGTTTTCTAAGTTTGGTTTCAAGTTTTCTCCACATGTGGGTTTTGGTTTTATTGATGGCTTGTTCTATTGTGTAGGCCATTGTTGTTCGTTCTATGCCCCTGCATCATCGAATTTGTAATTTTTGTTAATATTTATAGTTTTCATCGCATGTGGTTTTTGGATTGATCGGTCTTCGCTCTTTGTGCCTTTCGTAGTTTTCACTTCTCATTGTTTTGCTCCAGTAAGGGAGTCCTGCAATTGTAATTGGAACAGCTGTTCGATTGTTTTGATACTCAATTTATTGGCATTAAAACAATGGAATGCTTTCTTCTATTTTTCAAGCAATGGGTTTGGCTTGATTTGAAAATAGGGTCTAACTTTTGGGAACTTATGGCAATCAGAGGTGTTTTACTTTGTGATTTACAAAACTTATGGAAAGCAGAGGTGCTTCACTTTGTGATTTACCAATTTCATCTGTTATTCTGTGTCCCTTTGATTTCTGTTTGGGATTGCGTTTTTAGGAAAATGAGATATTCCTTCATACCTTAGTGGCCTGTAGAATTCACTTCAATCGAATTTGGGTGTCCTTAGTTTCAATATTTTGGAATTTAATTATAAAAAAACATTTGTCCCAAGTTCATTAAGACTGTAATTTATCTGTCTCTCTAAGGCACCGAAGATCAAAAGAAGCTCCTTCTGGTTTTATGCAAATTGGTGGAAATATTAAAAGCTAGTTGAGTGGATGGTTGTTACAACATATTCTCTCTCTTTCTCTAACCTATATGTTTGAAAGTTTGGATGTGTAAGCACATTAGCAAGTGGAATTGTTACCTTGGCCATGTGAGACATAATTAGATTTTTTTCAAATAATACATTTTTTTCATTTTCTTCCTTTTTTTTCCCAGGTATTTGAAGGGGGTAGGGGTTCTGCAGGTCACCTCTGAAACTCCTATAGTCCTATGATCCCTAATAACTTAAAGCCAAAGAAGTTTCTAAGGATGGAAGCGGAGCAAAGACATAGGCTCACTCTCTCCGATGAACTCTCGGTTCTGCAATTGCTGCAGAACCTTCGAGACCTCCTCAGAGCTGCTGCCCAAGAACCCAACAACACCAACCATGAAATCCAAAACACCTCTTCCAGAAGTGGAACCTGAAGATGAATGGAAGACTGGATAAGAAAGGAATTGAATTCCATTGAGTGAATTCAATGAATATTTTCCTTGGCCATCATCGAATTCAGATGGCATCACCCATACATGTTTCTTTTTACTTCATGTCTTTGCAACTTTGGTGGCAATCATTTGGTTCATTTGATCTTCTGATTAATACAATATGTGTAATCCATTGTTTTCAAGACTCTTGTATCGGCAAGAGTCATAGTGATTATTTGGAATAATATTCAGTCTACATCAAGGGAATTAGATATCTTTTACTTATTCAAAGCCATTCTGCCTCTTCTCTCCTAATATGTGATTGATCTTTATGAATTCTCTACACAAATTCAAAACTCCTTGCAAAGTAACAATCACAATTTTTTTTTTGATAAATTTACTGTTCATAAAAGAGGATTACAGTGCATAATGGCAGCATCTGAAGCTAATACAAAAAGCTAATACAAAAAATATTCAACTCTATTACCATCAATGGAATGCCAAAGCATCCATGGCCCAATAGTCATAACAAGCTGCTTCATGGAACATATATGAAAAAAATTACAAGATACTCTAACCTAGTTCTCACAACAAAGAGACCCAGCAAATGATGCTGGTTCTTCCATGAATATTTCTGAGAGCCTCCTCAAAGTTTTGAATTAATCAAGCTTGACAGACGAGAATAAGTAATGCACGAACCAGAAAGATGATAAGAACCCAACAGTTCTAGTTGCCAACGTAACAGCTAAAGTCATGAAAAGGGAGTAACCCAGATATAGGGCTGCTGAAACGGGCCACTCAAAACTGTGGAGCTCAAAACCAGGTAATTGACTGAATACAAAAAGATATAGATAGCAACTGAACCACAAGAGAAGAACGCCTTCCACCACCATTGCCAATCCTCCACACAAAGGTGTATATAGGTCAAGACCGGAGAAACCTCAGCACATACCACCACAAAAAGGACAAAAATAATTAGAAGGAAGCCAAATACATCGTAGACATGGCCAAGCCAGAGGCTTGACAAAATGAAGAAGAGCTCAATGAAGAGGGTTCCAAAAGGAAGGGTCCCAGCCCCTAAAACCAATAGCCAAGAAGGGTATTTTTTGGGTGGGATCTGATTAGTCCTAACTGGGTACTCAATTGGGGCAGCTCTTACTCCAAAATACCCCCCCACTAAAGTTAGAGGAACAGAAATGCAAAACCAGAGCAAAATCAACACAACGAATAGTGAGAAGGGAATTGCACCGGTGTTGTGACTACTCCATAAGAGAAAATTCAGAGTAGTGAGAATAAGAAAGGCAATACCAGGAAAGAAACAAGCCACTCTCCATGAAACAGATAACCAACCCTTGTGATCCCCACTATTGATGGTCCTCCAAAGTCTGACAGCTGCATAACCAGCTGCTACACCAAGAACCATATAGAAAAATAATAGCATACCAGTGATGAGATTCCTCTTGAGGCTGGAGACATGAAACCAAAGGCTGCAAAGAGTATGGTAACAACCCCCATTCCCAAAATTTGAACCCCATTACCCACCATTACACAGAGGAGGCTATAATACCTATAAGGAAACTCTGTTTCAACAGAGGTGAGAGAATTCACCTTAACCCATAGCTCATCCCCTTTAAGGTATTTGTGGGGATAACTTCCAGGTAAATAGAAAGCCTCAGAGATCCAACCAATAAACAGAGACACAAAACCCATGACCCAACGTAAGTTACAAAAATCATCTCTAAAAACCAGAATGAATCTCTGAGAAAGAGATTGGGAATACCCATCTCTGAAAAACCAGAATGACAAAACCCATCTCTGAAAAACCAAAGCTTCTTGTTTTTTTTATATATCTATTGTGAATAATGCCATTTTATTCTGATGAACTTTGAATTGGGTGCCGAGTGGATAATGAATTCAATGAACACCAGTCTAAACAATTTTGAGAGAGAGAGAGAGAGAGTTAGAGTTGTGATCTCTATGCATTTGCCAACATTAATGAATACATCCAACTGTTTTTGTGACAGAAACATAGAATTGAATTACAATAATCTCTTTCTCTGATCTATGCTATGCATCATAAGAAAAGTGACACCAATATGAAGCCTCCTCCAAGCCGAAGAAGCCCACCAACCATACCAACCAGTATTCCACCATGCTCATACCCACAAAAACAGGAACTTGTCATAGAAGCCCACCAGCCATACCAACATACCAGCCAGTATTCCACCATGCTCACACCCACAAAAACAGGAACTTGTCATAGAATCCCACCAACCATACCAACCATACCACCCAGTATTCCACCATGCTCATACTAAGATATCACCAAAAGAGCAACTTCCTGCAACATGCAATTAGATTTTACACTTGAGATTACAAAACCAATTTACAAGAATAGTTAACAATGCAGTAAACGTGAGTTACCGGTAATTACTAATGCAACTTCTCCTATACTCTTCAAACATGAGTATGATTGTCACTTGAATCTGTTACAAACAAAATATTAATTAATTGAGGGTGGCGGGGTGCGAAGGGGGGGGGGGGAGAGAGAGAGAGAGAGAGAGAGAGATCAATTACGAATTCATCAACAATTGAAAATGATGCATTTAAAAAAGGGGTCAATTTAAGAACCGTTTGATTTGCATTCTTCGACATTCAGTACACTCCTCAAAGTTTGGCAATTCCTCTTATCATACCACTAGCTTTACACATGGTACATTTTTTATCATTCTTTTGTGTATTCTCCAAGAAGGATTTCAACCGATGTTTAGGAGGCTTCCCTTTCGTCTTCACTGGTAGGGGGTCAAGCACTAACCTATTGTTTATTAAATTCACTTCTTTACTTACATTGACATTTAATTGCAAAACTTCGAAATCTTTTGGGCTGCCTTGTTGATGTGTTTCATCGATATTTTCTTGGACAATTGCAACTATTTTCAAGCCCTCATCTAGAACATACATCGCTTCCTGAAATGTTTCTTTATACATAGCTCCATTCTCTACAAAGTTTATTGCCCTTTTACACAATTCATTGTATCGCACAGTCAAGGATCATGCAAATCAACTTGTTTTGTATGACCATGTCCATCTATTACACACCCTTCCTTGGCATTTTTTGTCCATCGCTTCAAGATGTAACAAGGTGGAATTTTAAAAATATTTTTCATTCTACGAACAATTAAAATGTGTCTACAAAGTAATCCAGCAAACTCAAACAATTGGCAACTACAAGTTGCTTTGATTTCAAGTACATTCAATGTAACAATGAATACCCTTTTCTCTTTGTCATATTTTGAGACTTTAAATACAATTATTTCTCCATCATTCTCTTCTTCTATCACAACATACTCAATATTGCGACTATCTGATGCAAGTGCATAATTCTCAATAAATTCTTTTTGAGTGCTTTTTGCATTTACATAGCCATCAAAAAATAAATTCATACTCTCACTACGTTGGGTTGTAGACATCTCTGCAAAAAAGGTGTTGCGCATGAATGCTTAAACCCATTGCTCACGAATACCATACATTTTGATTAGCCATTTATTCTCTCTTAAATTGTAGCGATCAATGATTGTTTGCCAACGTGATTCAAACTCATGTATTGTCTCAAAATTATGGATGCACTTGTGAAAATCATCGCTAAAACTTTTTCCATATTCCGCATATACATGAGACAACTTCTCTGGTACTTTCTTCAAAATGTGCCACAAAAAAAGATGATGGTAAGTATTTGCAAATACTCGTCTGATGGCTGCTCCCGTAGCAAGATCTTGATCAGTAATTATTGAAGTTGGATGATGGCCAGACATTGCTTGAAGCCATTTCTTAAAAAGCCAAACAAATGACTCTTCAATTTCATCGACTAGTAAATTACAACCAAATAACATAGATTGATGATGGTGATTTACTCCTGTCAATGGCACAAAAGGCATTCGATACTTGTTTGTCAAATAAGTTGTGTCAAACACAACAACATCATCAAAAAATTGATAGTTCATCCTTGATCTAGCATCGGCCCAAAATATTCTAGTCAAATGTCCATTCTCTTCTACTTGCATCGCATAAAAAAATACAGGATTCTCAAATTGCATATTTCTAAAGTATTCAAGGACAAGTTGAATATATCCTTTTTCAAATCTCTTTTGCCGACTTTTGGCAATGTGATTTCGACAGTGACGATGAGTGAATGCAAGATTGCCACTTCCACTCACTTCGTTGCTAAGCACAAACATTATAAGGCGTGGACGTAATCTTGCACTGGTGTATGTGTCTATAATATGTTGTGCTGCGTTGGTCATCTTCTTATGTGATCGTAGATATTAAACTTCTCCGGGCTTCACTAGCAAATAGTTGTGATCTTTTATAAACTTCCTAATGACCCATTTTCCACTATCAATTTTCTTCACCATCATCATTGCCTTACACCCTTCTCGAGTAATTGCACGTGGTCTTTTAACTCTATTTTCATTGTCCATATATTTCTTCTCTCAAAATCCTTGTTTTGAACAAACAAATCTTCTAGCATTAGCAATTTCATCATGCATATAATAAAGGCTACTGGCATGCATGCTAAAGCCTACTCTCCTAGCGTATTCATTATAGAACTCTTTCGCAGATTCCTGAGATTCAAATTCCATTCCTTCAAATGGTTCAAACTTCAAATTTTCTTCAGATTCAATTACAATTTTTACCATAGGATTTTCTATCATTCTAGCATCATCTTTGACATAATGAGAAGCTTCCACCATATTTTCAACTGTATACGCATCCTCACCTACAATAGGAGTAATGGCCCAAGAATTCATCTCACTATAACTGACAACATCATTGGTGAGGGCATGACTTTGATCTTTGTCAATATCCATGACAATATGTATGTAATAATAACCTATGCAAAAAACATCATTGTTTGAACGTAATTTTCATCACCTTGGTCCTTGGTAGGAAGCAAGTCAATAAAGCCTACAAAACAGTGGAAAATTCCCGACAATGTCAGAATGGCCCCAAAATTGCTCAAGATCGTCATCAACACTTCAACAGACCACCTGCCAAGTTTCATCACGATCAGACATGTCTAAGGCAGTGAACACAGAAACAGTTTTCGAAAAATTGGCCTCTAGCACCCTGAAACAGACCCTACAACTGGAGCTACATTTTCAGTGTCTCAAATCCTTATGGGACCCGCCATTGGATACGACACAGTAGAAAACCTTTATGGGCCAAGTTTCGGCTTGATCAAACACTCCAAAAAAAAAATATGAGGAAAACATTGAAACATGAGATGTCGCACACTATTCCTGTATGACCTCACTGCACCAAAACACTATTAAAGGTGGCTGTTTTTACAGTCACGGGCAGTCACTTTCGAGGCCCGTAACTCACTCGTTCCAGATCGAATCGCTCCCAAATTTGGTGAGCGTATTCGTCTCATTAAGACGAACAATTCGATATCTGGCACGCCTTGAGACGATATCCGAGCAGGGAGAAAAGCTAGAGAGAAGTTGCCGATCCGTGAAGAAGAGAAAATTCAGCAGCGACACACCTCGCTCGATAAACCAAATCACGACCCTCGCAAAACGGATCGACGCAAGACCAATTCTATTGTGTGCGTAAGGTTCAGGGCTATCATTGGACCAAACCACATACATGATTGACGATCAGATTTCATGCACAAAGCCGACGAAGTTACTGAAATTTCGGCCGCCGGATTCCAGATTCTGGCCAAAACTAAAATGTTGTGAAATCTTCGTTCGGGCTTCAAATTGCGCTCCAATTGTTGTCACGCGATCGTAATGACATGCTTAGTGCACTACGACGAAGAAATCACAGAAAAACATTAACGAAAGACCGTACTATCGATCTGAAGATTTCAATATTCAAACAAATTTCATGTCTCATGATCATGATTCAAAAACATGATTCACGGCTTAAAGTTGGTATCAAAACAATTGCCATGTCGAGCCCTACAAGAAAACAATATTTTTTTGATAAAACAGGCATCAGAACAACCCGAGTCAGCCACAGAAGATCACGCAAGTTCTCGAGCAGCCACAAGGACTGTTATGAAATCCCACACATTGTTAGGCAGGGGAAAAACAGTCCTTTTGCACCCATTTTTAGAATTTCTTTTAATTCAATTAAATCTTAATTTTCAACAATTAGGTCTAATTTTGATCAATCCACCCATGTTTGGGCACAACTCTATATAAATAATAACTGCCTCATTGTAAAAACACGCCAGACCCCCACAAAGAACCTCGACCTTCAATTGATATTTGAGAAGATTGAATCGAAATTTCGATTCATTGTTTGAGACTGTGAGTACGTCTTGGAGAGGGAGAGAAGAGAGAGAAGAAAAGGGCAATACCCTTTCTCTCCCCTCTCTCTCTTTTCTCTCTCTTCGTTCTCTCTCTTCTCCCTCTCTCTTTCTTCTCTCTTCTTTCTCTTTCTTCTCTCTTTCTCTCTCCTTTCTCTCTCTTCTCACTCTCTCTCTTCTTTCTCTCACTCTCTCTTCCTCTCTTCTTTCTCTCTTTTCTCTGTTTTTCTCTCTTTCTCTCTTCGTTCTCTCTTTCTCTCTCTTCTCTTCCCTTCCCTCTTCGTCTACCAGTCGACGAGACCTAATGTCGGTTGGTTTTCTCTCTATTTGTCTACCAGTCGTCGAGACCTAGCGCCGATTGGTTTTCTCTCTATTCCTTTGTCAATCAGCGAGACCTAGCACCGATTGGTCTTCTCCCTCTTCGTCTATCAGTCGACGAGACCTAGCATCGGTTGGTTTTCTCTTTATTCGTTTACTAGTTGGTGAGACCTAGCACCGGTTGGTCTTCTCTCTCTTCGTCTATCAGTCAACGAGAGTTCACGTCGGTTGGTTTTCTCCCTATTCGTCTATTAGTCAGCGAGACCTAGTGCTGGTTGGGTTTCTCTCTCTTCCCCTGTCAATCGGTGAGACCTAGCGCCGGTTGGTCTTATCTCTCTTCGTCTATCAGTCAGCGAGACTTTATATCGGCTGGTTTCCTCTCTCTTCATCTATCAGTCGGTGAGACCTAGCACCAATTAGTGACGCCTAGCGTCGATTGTCTTTTCTCTCTCTACCAGTCAGCAAGGCCTAGTACCGGTTGGTCCATTCCCTCTCTTCTTTTGTCCGATGGTGAGACTAAGCGCTAGTTGGTTCCCTTCCTCTCTTCTCATCTGATACAGTCGACGAAGCCTAGCGCCTACTGCTTCCTCTCTCTTCCATCTCCTAAAACAGTCGATGATGTCTAGCGTCGACTACATCTCCTCTTCCTTCTTCTCTCTCCTTCCATCTATCCCCTTCTTCTCTTTAACCATTCCTCTGCTACTCTCTTGTTCGATCAAAAGGGATTGAGGTTAGCATCTCATAGCGGTCTTGTCGTCTAGCCATAATGTTGTTGCGCCAAGTTCTCTTGGCCCGCTTTACTGCCACGACAGACCGACCATCGTGGCTAGCTAGTAGATATCGGCATTAACGTCTAGTGGCAATCCCGTGAGCCAGTTTCAGTTACCGAGCTTGTTCGCCACCACGTTATGTCAATTATCCACCAACCTAGTCACTGCCCTGACCTTCTCGCTTGGTCGAATCCTTCTCTCCCCGTCTTTCTTTCTTCTTTTTGAATACGCATGTTTGCATACGTTCATAAAAGAGGAAAAGGATGAGGCGTAACCCACCTATCCCATAACCTTTTCCATATATGTGTGTGATTGCAGAAAGCAGAAAATAAGAAGAATACGAGCCAAGGGAGGCGATTCCAAACCAATTTCAGTACTGGGGGGCTTTCTTCGTGATCTAAGAGGGCCCCCACACGAGTCATCCCGAGTAAATCCCAAACCCACCTTTTAAATTCCTCTCGCACCGGTTGGTAACACCTGCCCCCGTTTTCGAACGAGGTTCCCGAGAGAGCGATCTCACGAATGTCCCAGGACTTCCCCGAAACCCGAGATGTGAGCAGCCCGATCCCCCAGGGTTTCGAAGGGCGAGATTGAAGCACCTAACCAGCTTGGCGACTCCACTGGGGACTTACTACCCCTTAGTCGGCTCGATCTTGTTTGGCTAGTTTCTTCTTTATCTACTTTCATCATCTTTTCACATTCACTCATGGCTGTTGGGTTTTATAACCCAATCATCCGGATCAGGGATTTTCTTATCCACTTATTCGAGAGGGTCCTTAGGGAACAAGGTCCTTCAACTTTGTTCCTGACTATCCTCTTGAACAAAGACCTCTTGTCTAGCTCCCAGGTCTTAACCTAGATCGGTGTGAGGAGGGACTTGAAGGTCCCTCATCTATTTGCTCTGGTGGAAACTCCACCAAGGCGCCATGCATGGGCGGCACTTATGTTGCCCCACACAACATGCACCCAGCCACTGGCAAGTCACTTGCCGATCATGTTTCTAACGTACGTCGGAAGGCTGCCCAGTCCCTTTTGGCAAAAGGCAAGTAAGTTGCCATTGCTTTTGTCGATCACCATAAGGCTAATCCCCACATTCCTACACCAGGGGTCTCTATCCCTAGAGGCTTAATAACAAAAGGTGGAAACCCCACAGTCTCTACCCCTTACACACACCACAAGGCTCGTGGGTCACCCACTCGAGTCACCCTTCGGGGCAACCCATCTGTTACATCGAGTCCATGTCCAGGATCGAACCTTCAGAGGCCAGCTCCTCCACATGCCATTCATGTGCATCTCACTACTCGGGGCAACGCCATTATTGCGCCAACCCGAGTACACAGGAAACAACCTCCTCATCCTCCTCCTATGCACACACAAGCGCACCTTGTAAGGGGAAGGCCTGTACCTGTTCTCTTACAGACACCTGCTCATAGTTCTCGGCCTCTTAAGGCCAACTCACCTGCACGAGCCTGAGTGGATCCCCAGGTCCCTCAAGATGCTTCTTCAAGGGGCGCACAAGTGTCGCCATCTCAAGCCTTCCCTCGTCTTTGACTCAGGCCTCCTCATGATTCGACCCTGCTCCTGCTTGCTCCTTCATCAAGCACGCACCTTCAGCCTTAGTACTCGAAGGTTTTCCCCAAGAGTAACATCCCGAACCAGCCCCAACACTTTGGTCATGTCTTTGGAGCTCATAAGAGAGCTCGAGGCATAGACCTCATAGAAGATTGAGTCCTTCATCCTCCCCAGCCGAAGATGACTCCAGTTCCTAGCCCTCATCCTTTTACCACACCTGATGGAGACAACTCTCTCCTGTGCAAGAAGAGTTAAACAACCATGACCTAGATCAAAGTTTTGCCAAGAGCTCCATCAAAACCTCAAGGTTAAACGTGATAGAGGTTTACAAATTTTGACTAGGGAGGTGACCAAGGCAGTCAAAACAGCAATTTTGACGAGCCTCTTCACTTGAATCCCTTCTACCCCCTTTAGATGATGAAGCCTAAAGAAGAGCTCCATGAGCCCTGTGTTGTGGTTACTGTCGCAGATGAAGACCCAGCCACTCAACAACCACGGTCCCAAGACCGTCGTTAACTGGCCCCACAGCCACGGTCCTAAGACTGTCGATAACCAATCCAAACATGATCTGCATACAAAAGTCGAGTTCAGTCGAGGCATGCTGACCCCTTACTGACTGACCTACCATGTCCGCCCCGTCAAGCTCACAAAACTTCTATCGCCACTAACGTTGACCTCTCTAGAGAAACAGTTAGCGTAATGGTCATAGCGAGCCTAATAATGCGCAGGAGGACCACATGAACAAGTTTGAGGATATGGTGCTCACAATGATGAAAAAGATCGATCGTATTGACGCTGCAGACCAGTCGACTAGCCATGGGGTCAATTCCCATCACTCTGATGGTATACCTCCATCCATCTACCTCGCAAGACAATTTTGTCCCTCATCCAGTCTCTCAGTCTGATATTGACACTATGGTCACCCATAGCCTAAAGAACAAACAAATTCCAGGCATACAGGCGGTGATGCCTTATCAAAGACCATACCGCTCCTATATTTATCAAGTCCTGTACCCCTCAAACTATAAGAAAGGGAAGTTTCCTCTATTCAGTGGAACCACCTCCCTAAACCAGCATATCGCCCACTTTCAAGCGGCATGTCAGGAAACGACAACTGATGGGAGACTTCTTCCCCGCCAGTTTGTTGAGACCCTTGATGGCCCGACATTTCAATGGTATGCCCGACTTCCTCCAAACTCGGTGCATACATGGGAGGAGATGGAGAAACTGTTCTATCAATATATCTATGAGATAGAGAGAGGTTCAAACCATCGAGCTTCTCACCCTGACTCAAGAGCCCGATGAGCCTGTATATCAGTTCATATCAAGATGGAGAAAATTAGCTTCCCTCCATCCTAATCCAATGCCTGAGAAGGAAGCAGTCCAAATTTGCATGCGAAATATGCGACCTGAAATCGCTCTACATGTCGAGGCATCCTATCCAACCTCCATGTCAGAGTTGATCTCTAAATCACTTCGCATAGAAAGTTTGTCACGCCATCATGGTGCGACACGACAGCCATCTACAAGTTCAGCAAATAACCAGGGCAATGGTAGCTCTCAGAATAACATACGGGGAAACCAACAGAAAGGGGTAATAAGTGCAGCCGTCATGGTCACTGATTCAAAGAAGGCTCCCCCCCAAACTTTGGACCTCTCTAAAAGGGTAACCGTAGCAACAGTAACACCCCAGGCTGGCAAGCAACAACCATTGTACAATAGGGTATCTCCACCAGCCAACTTTGATCAAAATGATTATCTCTCCAAACATAGGAATAAGGTCTATCCCTTTGAGAAGGAATGGGTCCTTGCGTTGTTCCAGTTATTATTGGAGCAAAATATGATCCAGCTTCCAGAAACGAAGTTCCCCGAGCAATCTGGCCTTGACGATCAGGCGAATTATTGTGCTTACCATCAGAGCATTAATCATCCTACGGATGATTCCTACATGTTGAAGGACATCATTGAGGCTCTGATACAAAAGGGTTAGATAAAGCTTGAAGACCTAAAGAAGGCCTTCGGGGCAGCTGAGGCCTCCCATGTTGTAACCATCCAGGAGGAGGATGAAGTGCCTGGAATTCTCTACACCTTCTTCATTATAATACTTCAGGAAGGCATAATCACACCGAAGCAGGCAAGGCAAGCCCTTCGCCTTGTTAAGGGAACTGGAGATCATTAGTGTCCATACCATCAGATAAGAGGTCATTACTTGTCATAATGCACAGCTTTCCTTGACATATTCGCAAAGAAGATACGGGAGTATCAATAATTCTACAATCTTCCCGTAAGTGATCCTCAAATCACTTCCTCATCAAGGCAAGAAGATCTCACAAGGCAGGACCTTCCCATCAAAGACTCAGACCCTGCGGAACCCTCATCAAACGTTTCATCTGTGAAGTCAAATACCCCAAATGGCTAGCAAATATCGTTTCGATCAAGGAAAAGAATGGTCAAATCAGAATCTATATTGACTTTCACGATTTGAACACCGCCTGTCCTAAGGATGACTTCCCATTGCCATTCCCGTTGCCTTGATGAACGGATACTCCGGATATAATCAAATAAGGATGGCACCGGAAGATGAAGAGGCCACTGCATTCTTAACTCCAAAAGGGGTCTTCTGTTACACAATGATGCCTTTTGGATTAAAGAATATTGGGGACACATATCAGAGAGTAATGACAACCATTTTCAAAGACACGATACACAAAGAGGTGGAGTGTTATGTAGATGACTTAGTGGTAAAATCTGAAGAGAAGGATGCTCACATGCAAGACCTTGAAAAAGTATTTGAGCAACTACGTCTTCATCAACCTAAAATGAACCCACTAAAATGCACTTTTGGCGTGTGCTCTGGAAAATTCTTGGGGTTCATCGTCCGACATCGAGGGCTTGAAGTTGAACCAGTTAAGATCAAGGCAATCCAAGAAATGACGTCACCCACTACACTTCGAGAACTGCACTCTCTTCAAGGGCAACTGGCATACATTCGCAAGTTCATCTCGAACATCCCAGGTCATTGTAAACCCTATGCACATTTGCTAAAGAAAGATACCCCATTCATTTGGGATGAAGCATGTCAGGCAGCCCTTGACGATATCAAGCATTATTTTCTCAACCTCAAGTGCTCTCTACACCAGTATTGGGGAAACCCCTCATTCTGTATGTGACTGTTTTAGACAAGTCACTCGGAGCATTGTTGGCACAAAACAATGAAGAGGGAAAGGATATTGCATTATATTACCTCAGCCGTAGGATGCAAGGAGCCGAAAGAAACTATCCCCTGATCTTCGCAGTACAAAAACTCCACCATTACTTACTTGGTCTGATCCTGTAAAATTTCTCATGACACGCCTATATTTGGCAAGACGCCTTGCCAGATGGGTATTATTGCTGTTGGAGTTTAACGTCACATATGTCCCACAAAAGTCCATCAAGGTCCAGACCTTGGCTGACTTTCTAGCAGCACACCTCATGCCGACCGAATCTCCTCTATCAAGCGACCTCCTTGATGAAGAAGTATTATGTGCCGACCTTGCTCTTGTGTGGGTATACTTCGACGAAGCCTTCCAATCGGAACGAGGAGGTGCCGGAGTAGTATTCCTGACTCCTATAGGAGGAATATTGCCACTGTCTTTCTCTTTCAGTCAGGCCGGTTCTCTTAATGAAGCATAATATCAGGCCCTTCTCTCGAGATAGCTTTCGATCTCGACTTGGAGCAGCTCAAGATCTACGACGACTCTGAGTTGGTTATCTGACAGCTCAAAGGGATTTATGATGTAAGAAAAGACACCCTCAAGCCTTATCACGATACTGCAAAATCATATATGGCCCAATTCAAAGACGTATCCCTGAGTCACATCCCCAAGACGCTAAATTTGTAGGCTGATGCACTTGCGAAACTCGGCGCTACAATTCAGTTGTCCTCATCAGGACCCAAGCTTGTTTGGGTAGCGGAATGGAGACACATCGAGTTGAGAATTGAAGTCGATGCAGATGACGAGAGAAATATCTTCCCCGAGTGTCCTTATCCATTTAGAGCACTTCTATCAGCCAAAGAAGTAATCAAGACCGAACAAGAAATAGCACAGAGTCGAGGAGCTAAGGGTCGAAATCAAGAACCACAATTCTTTGACCCAATATGTGCAGAAATTGCGCAGGTCAAAGAGTGGAGAGACCCCATTACTAGTTTCCTAAAACATGGCAGGCTACAGGAAGATCGTGCCGAACGCAACAATATACATCGAATATCCACCAAGTATACCCTCCTTGAAGGTGATGTTCTCTTTAGACGGTCATTTGACGGCATTCTTCTGAGATGTATCGACATCCAAGAGGCAAATAAGGTGTTAGAAGAAGTCCACTTAAGCAGTTGTGGGCTGCACCAGTCATGTCCTAAGCTCTATGAAGGAATACTATTTGCCGTCTATGATCGTCGATTCCTTAAGCTACGCTAAAAAGTTCCAGGAATGCCAAATACACTCCAGCCTGGTTCACCAGCCTCCAAAACCCTTACACCCTACAGTTGCGTCATGGTCATTCTCACAATGGGGTATGGATATTGTAGGGGCCATTGACCCCCCTTCGGCAGTGGGCCATGTTTTCATCCTAGCTGCAACAGATATTTCTCTAAGTGGGCTGAAGCGGTCCCCCTTAAGCAAGTTCCTGGGACGGCAGTGGCCTACTTTGTTCAACATCACATCATATATCACTTCGGAGTGCCCGACCGGATCATATCTAACAATGACCCTCAATTCAGGAGTCATCACAATAATCGCGTAGTTAACCAGTTCGGTTTCAAATGGAGTTACTCGACTATGTACCACCCTCGGGCGAATGGATTAGTTGAGGCTTTCAATAGGACTCTATGCAATGTTCTAAGAAAGTCAGTATCAAAAACAAGGAAGAACTAGCATGAGAAGCTTCCCGAAGCACTGTGGGCTATCACACTACTAATCAAAAAATGCTAACTG
>NW_006499617.1:3304440-3320604 GCF_000471905.2 Amborella trichopoda | reverse complement strand
CGAGTAGCTATTCACCAGGGAATAACCGAAGATGAGAGAGTCAAGCTCCAGTATCAAGAATTGGATGCACTCAAGGGAAAGAGGCTAGAGGCTCAGCAGAACCTTGAACTCAACCAAGGGAGAATGAAGACGGCTTTTGACAAGTCTGGCAAGATCCACTCATTCACCCGTGGTGATTTAGTCTTAGCCGTCAAGAGGCTTATTGTTGTGCATGGCCGGCGTAAAGGGAAGTTTGAGCTTAAGTGGGAAGGTCCCTTTATAGTAAAAAAGATCCCGCCCAACAGAGCCTACATACTAGCACATCCTGGTGGAGAAGAGGCGATGCCCCCTATCAACAGGCAATACCTAAAGAAGTACTATCCGTGATGGGTATTCAAAAGAAAGGGACTCAATGCGAAAACAAGAAAGATAGTCCAAACAAAATGCTAACCTTTTTCTTTTATATTGCAGTAAAAATGAGTTACAAGTTACAAGAACCCATTACTAGGGAGGTTACAAGTCTCTTGCGTCTAAGGATAAGAGGACGGTTACAAACCAAAACTTTTGCTTTTGCTCTTGCATCTGAGAGTAAGAGGACAGTTACAAGCCAAAACAAATGCCTATCCCATGAGGATGTAGCAAACCCACAAAAGGAAGGACCTCCTCATGAAGAAGAAGCGAAACCACTTGGAGAGTTAGCTTTAATTCATCTGACAAGTAAGAGGATGGTTACAGGCCAAAAGAAAAAGCAGAGCCACTCCAAGAAGTTAGCCTCTGTCCATCCGACGTGTATGTCAAACATTCAAGCCAGATATCTCATCTGACGTGTATGTTGAACATACGACGTATGATTCATTCGACGTGTATATCAAACATACAAGAGGGGCTGCCCTGGCAAGGAACTGGCCTATGACGGAAAGCATGCCCTATTCACAGTGGACGCCCTTCCACAAAACAACATGGACCTCATTGTTATTCTGGAGGATTTAGCTTCCATCAGGTACCACAAGCCACGCCCCATCCTTCGCCACTTTTTGCCGGCCCATGGACATCGTCGTATGTAGCTCATCGCCGAGCGCCGCCAACCCCGCACATGACTTACCGACACATGCGTGCGTCAGTCTTTGCATTGTGATAAGCGACACGTGCTGATCAGCATCGATTGAAGCCAGCACCGGCTGGGTTCTCCAGAGGCCAGCACTGGTTGCGTGCCCAACCCCTAGCGCCGGCTGTTTTGCTTGAGGGTCGACACCTGTTGTATCAACACTCCAAATCATCAACGCTGGTTACCATAGCGCGAGTAGGACTTCTGTTAGCGTCGGCCTTATCGCGACTATTCGCCTCCCGATACTCCTCGTTTTCGCACCTCCTTAAATGTTCATAGGATTTCCAAGGATGACGGTTCACCTCCAGCAACCTATGCCTTCCTCACGACGGTTCACCTCCAGCAACCATATGCCTTCCCCACGACATTTCACCTCCTGCAGCCGTACGACCCACCTCCTACGACCGTTCGTCTTTCACCGGAATTGCTCCCACACGATCGAAAACTCACAAGAAAACTTTTCGGCCTGTCTTTTTGGGCTGGACTTCATCAGAACCTCGTTGGGAAACATATATGACACCACTAACAGTGTCGAAAAGTGGAGATAACCCTAGTAAAACGCTTGAAAGTGCCCGAAAACTTCTGCAACACTACGAGTGGTGCCGAAAAACTTCCACAACTGCCGGGAAACCCCTTAAAGATTCCTGGAAAGCCCTCAAGATGTGTGAAAATACTCACTGATGTGTTTCCCGCCTCTTCCCAAAAGAAAAACAATAGCCGGAGTCTCCTCTGCCTCTCGAAAAGATTCCCAAAAAGCTCTCTTTTCCCAGCTACATTCTCTACAACTTCGCCAAATTTTGGGCAAAGTACGCATGCCGAAGGTCTTCTCAGCAAAACCCTTGTCGGAATCCTGCTACCTATTGAAGAACCTTCCCTATAGAGACTGTTCCTGAAGTCCCACTGCTCGCTGGAAACTTCAACCGAGCACTTTCTGCTTGCGGTCAAAGAAAACTTGCTTAAGTATTTACCCTTGGTGAAAAATAAGGGAAAAACGAGGTTTTACCCCCTTATATTGACTACAATGCCCTCAAAAGCCCTTCACAGACTCGAAATACAAGTTGTGTCCAAGGGAAGCCAAGCGACAACAAGCTGGGTAGGGCTTTACAGGAGGCCCAAGGTAACTCTCATCAATCCATCACCAGCACCGGTTGACGCAGTGCCGGGTGGATTTCCAAAACAACCCTAGTGCTAGTAGACTTAGTGCCGGGTGTATTTCCAAATACAACCTTAACAACGATTGACTTAACGCCGGGTGTGTTTCTAAATACAACCCTAGCATCGGTTGCCTTAGCGCCAGGTGTGTTTCCAAATACAACCTTAGTGTCAGTTGACATAGCATCGGGTGTGTCTCCGAAAAGACCCTAGCACCGATTACCTCAGTGCCAGTTGACTTCAGATAATATCATGGGTCATTCACAACGCTAGCTGAACAACCGGTTGTGTTAGAACTCAGCGTCGATTACCTCAGTGCCAGTTGACTTCAGATAATATCATGGGTCATTCACAACGCTAGCTGAACAACCGGTTGTGTTAGAACTCAGCGTCGATTGTATTAGAACTCAACGCCGGTTGTGTTGCGAGAACTCAACACCGGATGAAAATTTGCAACAAACCATCAACACTACACATGGTGCCGATCGTATTTCAAGAAATGTATGCCCTATCACTATCGCTAGTGTTCTTGCACCCAGGCCGTTGCACCTAAACCGTGACCTCCCCAATGGAGTCATGAGTTGTCCCTCATCCCCCTTTAGGAGTCACATCCATACTGTGGCCCATCATCCTCAATGAAGTTAGGGCCATTCTCACCTCCCCAATACCCAGTGGGTCAGCTTCACACTAACCTACCTTATCCCCAAGGAGTCGGGTTACTGGTCATAAAGTCTCATCTTTCACCCTAGAGAGTACCTTACCCCCTAAAAAACCACAGCAAGGTCCACTTCTGCTGGTCATCCTTCATCAGGTCACCATTTCCACCTAGCCCTTAGTTCGTGAATGATCTTAGCCATGTTATCCCTAGGGAGTCAGGTTATTGTCCACAGGCCTATTCCCCATGGAGCTCCACCTACATGGTGATCCACACAACGGTCCGTGCTGCATGACCCTAAACTATACAGCTCTGATCTAGACGCATGACCTTAAACTCCGCGGTCCAAACTATACGATCTTAAAACTGTAGTGGGGGTCTAGTTTCACGACCTTAAACTGCATGGTCCTAAGATCTATGACTTTAAACTTCACAACCATGGTCCTAGCTGTGCGACCTTAAACTGCGTAATCACGGTCCGAACTATATGACCTTAAACTGTAGCGGAGGTCTAGTTGCACGACCCTAAACTGCATGGTCCAAACTATATGACCTTAAACCATAGTCTACGTCCTGGTCGCACAAAGTTAACTGCACAATACTATGATCCGAACTATATGACTTTAAACTGTAGCGGAGGTCAAGTTGCACGACCTTAAATTGCATGGTCCTAGTTGTATGACTTTAAAACGGCATAACCACGGTCCAACTATATGACCTTAAACCATAGTGCACGACCTAGCCGCATGACGATAAACTGCTTTGCTCAGGTTCAGGAGGCATGACCATAAACACGCCCCCACATACGCACACACGCCTTTACGTGCACTTTCACGCACGTCGTTCCTAACCTACCTGTTAGTGTGCGCGCATCACCTTCATTACCTTCCCATGAGTTCATCACCCTACATCATTCCCCAATGAGTCTCACCCATGCTCACAAAATGGTGAACCATCCCGTCATCCATACTCGTTGTAAGTTAGTGGGTCACCATCGTTCACTCACCTTTCATACATCATCCATCTCTCATGGGTAGCCTCGAGCCATCTCCCCAAGTGAGCCAAACCACCACCATACTCACTCCATGGCCTTCATAGATTGTCATCCATCACCATTACGGTCCAGCTATATGACCTTTAGACCATAGTGCACGTCCAGGCCGCATGATGTTAAACTGTTTCGCATGGGTCCTGGTGGCATGACCTTAAACACGCCCTCAAAAAAAACAAAAAAATAACGGGTATGGTGTATACTTGAACAAGGAACGCTATGAGTAAAAATGACGGATGGGCATGGTCACGAAACCATGAGCAAAAGAGTTTTGTGAATAAAAACCGGGCACGGTGAAATCTTGAAAGGGCATCGTGAGTGAAAATGGACAAAAGGGGTGGACATGGCCGAAAGGTCGTGGGTAAAAGAGCCCCCAAAAAAAAAAAAAGAAGAGAAGTTGGTGAAAACCGTCTCTTCGGCGCCGCTTCCCAAGTTCAAGCGAAAATCCACAAAGGACGCTTGGACCAATAAACAGATTGATGCAACATTCACTTCCACAGGTGACTTCAGCCAGCACTCCATCGTCAAGATGTCCAACATGGTGTAGATGTTAAAATCATCCCTGGACATTCCTTTTTTAGTCCTGGGTACCTGGTCGACGTCCTTCTCTAGTCCTGGGTGAACAAATAGCCCAGTTGACGTCCTTCTCCAGTCCAAGGTGAACAGGTTGCCCAGCCGACTTCCTTCTTTAGTCCTGAGTCAACAGGTAGCCCAGTCGACATCCCACTTCAGTCCTGGGTGAATAGGTAGCCCATTCGACGTCTCTCTTCAGTCCTGGGTGAATAGGTAGCCAAGTCGACATCCTTCTTCAATCCTGGGTGAACAGGTAGCCCAGTTGACATCCTTCTTCAAGGCTGTGTGACAACGTAGCCCAGTCATTTTCCTTTCTTCAAGGACCTCCTCCCCATGCATGGAGTATGCATGCCTTCTCCTTTTCTTATAGACCTCCTCCCCATGCATGGAGTATGCATGCATTCTCCTTCTCTTATAGACCTCCCCATGCACAGAGTGTGCATGCCTTCTCCTTCTCTTATAGACCTCCTCCCCATGCACGGAGTGTGCATGCCATCTCATTCTCTTATAGACCTCCTCCCCATGCACGGAGTGTGCATGCCTTCTCCTTCTCTTATAGACCTCCTCCTCATGCACAGAGTGTGCATGCCTTCTCCTTCTCTTAAAGACCTCCTCCCCATGTACGGAGTGTGCATGCCTTCTCCTTCTCTTATAGACCTCCTCCCCATGCACGGAGTGTGCGTGCCTTCTCCTTCTCTTATATACCTCCTCGCCATGCACGAAGTGTGCGTGCCTTCTTCTTCTCTTATGGACTTTGTCCCCATGCATGAAATGTGCATGCCCTCTCCTTCTTCTATAGACCCCTCTCTCCATGAGGCTAGGTTACAAAGTAGCCCAGTCATCTTCCCTCCAAGGCAGAAACTGACAAAGCCAGGGCGGAACCTTTCAGAGACTTCAGCTCGCCTAGCCGGCACAATTAGACCTTCAGGATCGACTAATAGAACCTGCCCCTGACTGGACTCGGTAGACGAGACCAACAGTGGTACTCTGATTGTCAAAAGCAAACCTGGTGTAACAGCAAATAAATGTCGCCAAAAAGTCTCTTCCCCCCCTAAAGTCTCCATGGACGGACCCACGAATAATGCATCCCTACGTCTAAGCAGCCTAGTTACACCATTACATGAATCTCCTCGGCATTCACGTTGTCCTGTGGCTAGGAAGGAAAAAAGTAAAATCGAAAGGAAACTTTCTGAATGATTGTCCTTCTCGCTTCTCTTGAAGCACAACATTCGGCGGGACAAGCAGAAGCTTCCACCATATTTTCAACTATATACTCCACCTACAATAGGAGTAATGGCCCAAGAATTCATCTCACTGTAACTGACAACATCATTAGTGAGGGCATGACTTTGATCTTTTTCAATATGCATGGCAATATGTATGCAATAATAACTTATACAAAAAACATCATTCCCATGAGGACTTTGCAATTTTTAAATTTTCCGAACACAATAAAAAATTCCCAAGAAAATAATGGGGAGCTTAAAAAATTTAGGAGTTTCGCAATGACGGGAGAAAATAAAACAAATCAACTTCATGCACAAACCATAAAAGAAATTCACCAAAAGGTTTACAAATATCCAATAAATGCATTGAAGGTTCCAAAATATAACTTGACAGAACTACCAATTTATCAAGATATTTATGAAAAATAATAAATAAAAAAAATTTGAATTACATTGCAGCAATATTTCTAATTTAAACTAACCAAGAACTTTGTACAAGTACCTGGAAATTTCTAAGCTTTGACACCAAACAGATACCTTTGAATAGTTGCATTCCATTAAACTCATTCTCTATGAAACAGGAAAATTGCATATAGGAAAATTGCATATAGGAAAATTGAAACAGGAGGCTTACATATAGGAAAATTGCAGAATGTATGGAGAAAAAGGAAAAAGAGAATGGACAAAATCATCATCTGATCAACAGGCAAAATTAAAAGAATTACCACAATAAATCCTGGATACAAAAAGAGAACCAACAAAATCATCCTCTGATCAACAGGCAAAATTGAGAGAATTATCACAATAAATCCTTGACACTTTCTTCAGAAAAACTGATTAGATGAAGAAATCAATATTTATACAGAAAATCACATAAGTAAACTAACTTGATATCTAGAACCAACTGCGAGCACCAAAAATTCGTTCTATCCACCTAAAAGAAATCCTAAAACATGCCATCGGCCAAACAAACCCTAAATATTTCCTTTCACGCAATAAGCAACCACAAAACTCTGAATCAGGTCTCAAACCCTAGGCATTTTCCTTGAAGCCAGAAGACCCCTAAAAACTTATCTTTCACAAATAAAACAATCCGAATACGACACAGAATAAAAGAATAGAAATGGAGTTAGAGGGGAGAGAATTACCAGCCAGCTGATGATCCACTATCTCGAACCAAGAATTAAGAGTGAGAAATAGCAAAGAGCGAGAGAGAGATCTGTAAATTGTCATGGTTATTTAGATACATATATAGAGAGAAGGGTTCCTCTGCATCAATGCGGTGGCGTGGTATGCTGCAACTCCAACAGATATGGCGTCCATGACAGGGAAGAGAGAGAGAGACACAATGTCAGAGAAGCACGCACAAAAAGCTTTAAAGATGTGTCTCCTCTCCACCTGCACATGACAAGGATATCTCCTTTCTCTCTCTAAAAAATGCTTCCCTTCTCTCTCTAGAAAAATGCCTCCTTTCTCTCTCTAGAAAATTCCTGCCCTCCCTCTTTCTCCGTCTCCCTCACAATGGTCTCCACGTCTCGCTCTCTAGAAAAAATGTCTCTCTCAATAGTGCCTGCAACTCTCTGGTTTATCGCTTAGGGAGCGGGAGATAGAGGAGGGTAAATCAGATTTGGGGTTTTAATTCATCCGTTGGATTCAACAGAATCCAATGGCCACAAATGGGCCAACACACCATCTCATTATATTAACATACTAGGGTTGCATCGTATCATTCCTCTATATATATATATATATATATGAAAAAGCTTGGGTGAACCTACTAGCTCACACGAAAAAAATGAGACCAACGGCCCAGATTGAATCTGGGCCGATCTGCAGATCACGAATGTCCGGTAGTGTTTGAATTTTAAATTTTTTTTTACGAATCTAAATCACTTGAACTTTTAGGCATATTTTTTCTCATCGAACTCACATAATAAAAATATAAAAAACATAATTTACAAAAAATCGATGGATCAAAATACCCTTGAAACTTTTCGAGGGTATTTTGGTCAATTTATTTCATGTAAAATAGTTTTTTGATATTTTTCGAAGATTCATCTATTTTTAATGTACACACGCTCCAAATTTCAAAGTGATTTGGATTTGTAAAAAAAAAAAATCAAATTCAAATATTACCGGATATTAGTGATCGTCAGATCGGCCCAGATTCAATTTTGGTATCTGGATTCGAAGTTTATTAATTTTTGTTATTATTTCGGGTTTTTCCAAGTCTGTTTCTACTTGTTTATATTTTATTTCTATTTTAAGGGAACATAAAAACTTTTCTTTATTGTCTATTTTATCTTTGACTCTATTTATTTCTTTGAGCTTTGGTTTTTCTAAAAATTCAAATTTGATTGTTTGTCCTTTTCTAGATGTTTCAATACATGTATTATTAATTGTTATGGGATAGAGTAATGTTAGGAATGGAATTCCAAGTATGACTGCCTGACTTAAATTTTTTACCATAATAAAAGGTGTTGAAAAACAATGTCCGTTATATATAATTGTCTTATAGATTGATCAGGGAGTGAGTTGGTCATGACTTTAGTCCTCATCGCTAATAGATATGCCGTAGGCAATAATATCTGATATTGTTTTTCCACTACTCAATTACAATGTTAACCACCCTTTGTATCTTTCAAATTTTTTTAATGAAAATTGCTTACTTCAAGCCAAAAATAAGAGTGGGAATGACAGACGTAATTCTCCGGTGAGGGTGAGTGAGATGTAAGTGTTTGTCTGCTTTATGTTTTGGACATAATAAGCGTAATTATCTTTATTTAGTTTGAGTTTTCACTTATCTTATGCTTTATGTATTAGACTAACAATACATCTTTCTCTTCCAGAGCCACTGAGGACCTCGAATCGAATTGAAGCCATGAAAACAAAAGGGTTGCAATTGCATGGAGGATATAACAAATTGTGGGATTGCACTCGCATGGAGGATATGACAACTTGCAGGGTTTCATTTGCACATATGCATAAATGATTTTTTGTATTGACTAATTTTTGAAATTTTGGAGATATGTAAATAACCCTTTTTGCAATTAACTTTCGAGGTTATGTGAATATTGAATAGTCATATAATTTTGGGGCCATATAAAGGACCTATTTATGGGGCATGTAAATGACCTATTTATGGGGGCATGTAAATAACCTAATTATGGGGTCATGTAAAGGACCTATTTTTGGGATCATGTTAAGGACCGATTTATGGATAGTGGAATCCATTTATAATGAAATGTGGTCTTACTTGGATGTGACCTATTTATGGGGCATGTAAAGTGCTTTTTTGTAAAAGCCTTATTTTTTTATGTGTAGTATTTATATATGCAATGTGGGTTTACATGGATAGTGAAATGCATTTAGATCCAGATAATTCCCACTTTATTTGGTACATTGAGTGTTTGCTACATTCATAAAAATTTTATTGCACTGATGACTTAGGGTGAGTATTAGTATGTTTCTAATTTTCATAGATCTCGGATTTGAATGATCTCTCTCTTTATCTTGTCTCAACCAAATAAATGGGCTTATGTTGTTTCATTGTAGCTGATAACTAGATCGATCTGTGTGTGTGTGTGTGTGTTTATTTGTGTGTCTAAAAAAAAAACAAAAAAGACAAATTGAATATACCAGAAATCAGAGAATTTCATTCACAAAAGATTATCATTAATTAAACAACGACCAATTACAATCATTTACAAGCCACTGGAAAGATACAAGGATGTTAAATACCTCATGAAATAGGAAAAAACCCGATACAAATTAATCTTCAAAAACGGTAACCCAATTGAGTTGACTCAACAACCAACAAGCAATTTATTTCTTTTTGCTTCTTCAAGTTTCACTCTTCCATTCAAATGACGTAGCAAAGGCCATCCCTTTGAGCATGTATTCAAAAGTCTTATTGATCTCTGAGAATGGGACTGACATGTGACATGTACTATCTTCATGTATTTGTCGACAACAGATGGAAGGAATGGAAGTGAGCATCAGGAATGTGATAGAGAGTTTGAAGAAGAGAAGTCATGTAACAAGTTGCTCCTTGGTTTTTAAGCCCAACATAACCAATTCTTTCTTAGAGTTGCATAACCAGAAGTCAGCAACTCTACACACTGCATCTTCTGTTTCCACTACTATTGTATCAATAACATGTTACCCTTTGTTTGGGTCATATAGTGTACTGCGAGGCATAAATGATGTGAAGCCCCAATCACTTTCTCGAGCATTAAATTAGTGTCGTGTATCTGCATAAAAGAATAATTTAGATGCTTCGGAAACTATAAATTCCAATTATTATGTAACAATTGCAATATGATGCATAATGGAATATATGAATCTATGAAGTTCATAGATGAAGTATACAAAGGTGTAGGACTGCTAGATGCATATTTCTAGTATCATAACAAACAAGGTAAATAAAATTAGTGAGGTCCATCCACCATCAGCATAGTTCAAAAAAATAAAAAGTAGTGTGGTGCATGCGCAAGAATGATACATTTTGAAACGCTCCAAACCTCATAGAGTGAAGAAATACTACCAAAGGTCATCAAGACTCAAAGATGTGTCCCTTTATTGAACAACAGTTTTTTTAGCACAAGCAATGTTGAATTTTTCATTCATAACAACATAAATTGACAAAGTATGGCTACAAATAAGAAGAATGAGAAAACCTAGTAAGTATTAATGATTCTTGATCTGCACCACCATTTACCCATTTCATGAAAAAAATAAAAAATAGGGAGAAATCTCCAGTCTGTTACACCCAGCAATGGCGTTAGGAGAATATCGTAGTTGGCATCGGCACAACGTGCACGATCTGTTGTAGTTCCTAACAAAACCCTTTTCCACCTCAATGTTGCTTGACAACCTCATAACTATCAATAGACAAAACAAATCATTATATAATTGTCATGATACACATCAATATTCTTACATGCACTGAGAAGTACATGTCTTAAAAGAGAAGAAAAATAAGGGAATGGAAGTGAGCATCATGCATGTGATAGAGAGTTTGAAGAAGAGAAGTCATGTAACAATTTGCTCCATGGTTTTTAAGCCCAACATAAACAGTTTCTTTCTTAGAGTTGTACAACCAACACTACAACTTCTACTTCCAAAACTATTGTATCATTAACAAGATACCCTTTGTTCGGGTCATATAGAGCACTACGAAGCATAAATGATGTGAAGCCCCAATCATTTTCTCGGGTATTAAATTGGTGTTGTGTATCTGCATAAAAGAATAACTTTGATGCTTCAAAACTATAAATTCAAGCAGCTGCATATTAGCTCAATCATGCCCTTCTATGATGTTTCTGGTGCTTCTAGATATAGATTTCTGAGTCTAATGCAACACAAATAACCAAGATTTCAACAAGAGATGATGACTCCTAGCAAGAACTTGCCCATATACCATTAGTTTCATGTAGTATATTTCTATTAGTAGCAAATGTCAAAGTAATATGTGTAATTATTAATATGGGCTTAATTGACAACCCCTAATGAACAATAATACCATTAAAAGTGATTATTAAGAATGCTTGTGATCATGCAACTGTAGCATTGGAAAGTATATTTCTCTTAACGCGATTTGGTTTCGAGCCAATCACAACTACGAGCTTCGCCAAAATTAAACAAACTGTCGATGGTAGTCTGGCGAGATCACTATTTCCAATTGCCTATAGGCATTGGAAAGACTTTTCCATATAGGACCAACAAGCTGAAGTCACTATACAGTGAAGAATGCACTAGAGATCCCTATGGAGCATATGTATTTTGAACATAAAAAGGTAATTAACATAATCATTCTTTTAGTAGAGTATCAAAGACATCTGCTTTCTTCATGGTGTAACTCCAGCTTATAAGTACGAAACAATTCTGAAAGTAAAATTTCAAACATAGCGGAGCTAGAAAATGTGGATGCCAACCATTTTGGAGGCAAGTTGTTACTTGTTAGAGGCCTTCATAAGGATTGGCACAAAAGCAGTGACTTAGATGTTCAATTAAATGATGAAAAAATAACAAGAACTATCTGAAAGCTTTTAGACTTCACAAAACAATTTCTAACTAGTTAACAGATATGTTCAATCCTAGCTTGCTTTTAAAGAAACGTTGACAAACTGCTCACAAACAGAAACATTCTCCAAAAACCATGGATACACACATATTCTCACATAAAAAAAAAACTCAATGGAGAGCACAGGAAAGACGAAAGAGAATGAAGGAAGGTGCTTACACGTTGGAGTTTAGATAGAGAGAAGGAGAGCGTGGCTTGGGGAGAGGAAGGCGAGCCCCTGAAATTTGAGACATGGCAGGTTAGCAGAGAACGTTAGAGGAGAGGGGTATGGGGTAAAATTTTATCGGTTTGAAGCTTTTTGCTTTGCTGCAAGATTTGGTCTTGAGTCGATCACAATCGTGAGTTTCCTCAAAATTAAACGGATGGTCGATGGTAGTGGGGCGAGATCACTGTTCCCTATTGTCTATAGGCGTTGGGAAGACTTTTCCACACACGCACACACACACACACACACATATATATATATATATATATATATATATATATTTTGTTTTGTTTTTATTGCAAACTTTACACTTCCTTCCAGTAGGTGGCCTTTCCTTCGACTTTGTTTTTGCATAGAAGCCTTTTGCCCTTTCTCCTATGAAGGTTTTCTCCTTTTAGTCATTGGTCATCCAACTGCTCGTGCACATGGTGGATCAAGTACAAGGGGGGAGGCATCAACTGATCTATTGTAGCTATGTACTTCATCTTCAATGACACTGTAATGAGTGGAGGGTGATGGTGCAAGAATATTCGACAAATGCTCTCTTGTTGCATTGACATATTAAGTTAATTTGCATAAACCCAACTTCACTTTTTCAAATAAAACATCCCTTTCTAATGCTGGTTCAATAATTGTTCTCACAATGTCATAAATCTCATGATGTCGAATAAACCTCAGAAATTTAGATGAAGTCGAACTAATACCACCACATTTGTCGTTGACCCCCTTCTTCGCCTCCATTGTCCACCGACTCAAAATGTAGTTAGATGGAATCTTCAATACATTTCTCACGTTGAACACTTTAAGCATATGTGAACAAGGGATTCCAACACGCTCAAAGAATTGGCATGTGCATATATACTTCATCCCTGATTCAATGAATGTAACCGTCTGAGGGATAGGCACACCATGAATGTCTTTCCCCTTATATTTGGCAAATTGATCATTGCCTTCTATTAATTTGCTAAGGCAATTTGAGGACCTTACCACATCTTTTTGGAACTTTCCAAAAACTTTCTGAGCATATATTTCTATGATGCTATATCGCATTTCGAGAGACTCCCCTTGAGCCTCTCTATGGCCATACGGCTCAAGCCACCACAATGCATCAAATTCAATCCCACCAAGCCCGCGCCCACTTCCTTGAGAAAAGACATGCACCCATTGCTTATTCGCGAACACCCCGAAAGAGAGAAAATCCTCAGACTCGTGCAACCCATTCGTGCCAAAAACTCTAGCCCCAGGTCACTAACCGCACATTGGGACAGGTCTAGATCGTTGATGCAGGTGCATAACCTCGCTATCGCTTCTAGGCTAGCATCACCAACTTGGACGCACCCGTCTAGGCTCAACGTCCTGATCCCACCGCCACAGCCATTGCACAGAGCCACGACCGAGTCATCCGAGACCCGCGCGCACCCACTTAAGCTCACCTCCGTCCACACCTCCTTCCTCACATCCAATAAAGCCATGATCCCCAGGTTGGTCACCATGGTTAGCCCTGTTAAATCTAGACGCTTTATTGCCGGAGACGCGTCTCGAATCCATGAGAGGAAGCTGTCCCCAAGGGCCGTACAGTTTCGTATGGCCAAGGAGAGGAGCCTGGGGCAAAAAGGTAATTTTGGGGCTCTAGGAGGGGGGTCTTTTATTCCGTTGCACCGAGAAATGGACAAGAATCTGATGGTGTGGTGGAGATTGGAGAGGAGAGCGGCGGCGCCACCCCAAGTAACGGTGTCGCATCCCTCGATCCGCACTGTTTTGATGCAACTAGAGGTTTGCGTCAGGCCCCATAGACCGCTATCGTCTAGCGGCGGGCAGTAATTTATAGTGACACTCTCCAAATTTAGGCACCCTCGCCCAATTGCAAGGAACGAACTTTCATGGATTCCCAAAATGCCCGTCAGAGTCAAGCTGGTTAAGGAGCTGCAATACTTGGCAATGGCTTCGAAGGCTTTATCACTCAGTTTCAGTCGAGTTAATTTTAGTTTCTTGAGCTTCTGGAGCCTGGAAACCATGGAGCGTAGCCCTTCATCTCCAATGCATGGGCAATTATTCAGCGAGAGCGATTTGATATTATTTGAGCACTTACTGGTGGCTTCGAGGGCTGGATCACCAACATTAGGGCACGCCTCCAATGTCAAGCTGGACAGATTAGAGCTTGTCTTTGCAATGGCCACAAGGCCTTTATCTGTAACAAGTGGGCAGTTACGAAGGTCTAGCTTCCTCAGAAGCGTGCAACCCATGGCAATGGCCTCCAATCCCGCATCCCCAATAGAGCCACATTCCCAAAGAGATAGGCTTTCGAGGCCTGGGCATGAAAGAGCAATGAGCCGAAGTCCGGCATCCGATGGCCGGCCACCGCGTATGCAAAGGCGACCCAGACCACCACGAGCTTGTGTTCCCACTGCTATGGCAGCGAGGCGAGTATCTGTTGCTTTCTTGCCCTCCAATCGCCGGGTTAAGTAGCCCGGTCGTTCACCGAGCTCATAGCTAAGCCACGGCTCGAGCACATCATAGGTGGTCACCATCGCATTTACAGTGGGCTCGTGCATGGTGGGTGTGAACCGAAAGGCATGCATCTGAGCTTGTAAGAGGAGCCATTTCTTGGAAACCATGGCGCATAGGGAGTGGTCTAGTGGGACGGGGAGGAAGCGGAATATCTCTGTGAGGCAATCGTCTGGGAGCCGTCCGATGAGATCGGTGCTATCGCTGGTTTCTCCATTGGATCTTGGTTTTTCATTTTCTTCGTTCTTCTTCTTTCCCCTATTCGCACCAACTAATTGCACTCCATCATCGACCTTAAAATCAAGAGCCTTACGTTTATTTGAGAGATCTTTCCGGAAGGCACTGTCTCCTGTGAAAGCAAACTCACGCAGTTCCTTATTTCTCAACATTTTGAAATCGGTAATGGAGAAAACCACCATATATAAAGAGACGGAAGCACTAAACATGGCACCAGCACGGCAGTAACAAGAGGCGTGAACGCAGGTTGCAGAGCCAAATGTCGTGGAGGAGAGACGAACCCGAAAAAGATCCGCCGAAAGCCATTAGAAGACAGAGAGGGTCTCGTTCATTCACCAAGCACAGGGAAGGCGTCTCTCAAACCCCTTTTTTAGCCTAGGGTTCAACGTATGTATCGTGAGAGTCAGGACTTTGGAAAAAAAGGAGTTATTATTTTCAGTACGTTGTACGTGTCATCTGTGGTCCATTGTTGCATAGAAAGGAGAGAGGGGGTGTAGAAAACTGGTTGGTGGTGGGGGAGAGCGGTTCGTCCCCCCTACCCCTCGTTTCCGAGCCGAGGGTTAGACTCACAGGGCCACAAGTGCTGTAATCTGGGAACTGGGGGTCGTCATCTTATCGACCTATTTTGGGCCACATGTTTTTCGCAATCCACCCCAAGGGAGTTGACAACTGTGGGTGAAAACGATGGTGCTCGTTAATTCCCCCAACGACGGCAATGATGGAGCGGCCTACTCGTTGTTTCGGAGAAAAGTTGAAAAGAATAATGTGGGAGAAGGTTATTGGGAAAAAGTTTATGTAGATTTTTTTTATCTTTTTCTTTCAACAAAATTAGTGTAAGGAAATCTTTAGGAGGATTTTATCATATCCCGTCGTCTCATAATTTTATTTTTTTTATTGATTTTTTGACCATAAAAATTAACCTCGAAAATTTTTTTAATACTATTTTAACACAAAAATATTTTTTAATGGGTGGAAAGAGAAAAAGATGATAAAAAAGTTTTTTGAGTTGAAATGATAAAAAAAATTTGTTGGGGGCTAATTTTTATAGTCAAAAGCAGTGTTTAAAAAAATGCCGAGTCGAACCGGACTCGCCCGGTTTGATTCGGGAATCGCCATGGACGGATCGAATCGGTAAAAAAAACGGGAATTGTCCGGTTCTAGAGAGAACCGGACGATTCTGTACAGTGACTCGCCGATTCAATGTACGGAATTGGCGAGTCTGTACAGTGAATCGGCAAGTCCCGTACGGAATTTTTTTTTTTTTTTTTGTTGTAATCCATGATAGAGTTTTTTGTAATACTTGATCGATTTTTTTGTAATCCATGAGCGAATTGTTTCTTTTTTTTTTTGTAATCCATGATCGAATTTTTTTTTTTTGTAACCCATGATAG
>NW_006499617.1:3231258-3304420 GCF_000471905.2 Amborella trichopoda | reverse complement strand
ATAATTCTATGTTTATCCTTTTGTGTGATGTAAATTAAATGCTGAATGGCGGTTCATGCAGGGAAAGAACATATCAATATTCGCATATTCATTCAAAAACATGAAAATTCTTAATGGATTACCCTCATTTCTTATTGAATTCCTAAAAAACAATATTTATAATGAATTTTAATAATTTTTTCGGAATTTTTTTAAGCTTTATTATGACCGATTCACCCGATTCCCGATCCGGATCGCCGATTCGCCGATCCGGATCTGTTTTTTGGAAGCCCGATCCGGATCACCGATCCGTTTTTTAAACCATTGTTCAAAAGTCAATAAAAGATGGAAAAAAGAGATAAGGGGGTATGATGAAATGTTTAAGGGTTTCCTAATGCTGTTTGAAAGAAAAATAGAAAGAGAGTCTACAAAGAAATAATATGAGGAATTAGGGATCTATACAAATTTTTTCCTAGAATTAAAGATGTGCATAAAAAATCCAGAAAAAGCCCTCTCCAATTGATAATCTCGGCATTAAGATGTTTGGATATCAAAAAAAAAAAAAAAAAAAATTTGGATCCTAGAAAATGTGCATCTTGCGACACTGTATCTAGACCGTCTGTTTTCAAGATTTTCATATGAACATAGATCTATTTGATTTTGACTATTTTTGGGGTTCAAAATTTTAGAGTTAGATATGAAAATATATTTTCAGATAATCTTAAGAATTTTTTACAACAAAATTATATGTTATGATAAAATTTGGAAGTGTGCCTGAATTGGATTTTTTAAGGTTGCAACCTTTAGAAGCCACACCCATTATGTTTGGTTCACATGAAATGGTTTCCAAAAACATTTTGATATGAAAAAATTCTTTTAAGTGGTTGAATGTGAGAATATTTTAACATACGAAAAAATTCTTTTAAGTAGTTTAATGTGAGAATATTTTAACATCAAATAATTACTAATCAGTGTGAACAGATAATATTTTCACGCGAACCATGCATGCCTGTAGTGATTAGTGCATGTTGTTATGCCTTTATTGGTGCCAAATTTTTCTTAAAGGTGGGCGACAATTTTGTTGAGCCTGGCCTTTCATATCCCACCCTATGTTACAGTGTACGGCTGCCACTGTGCTGAACCGGCCCAAGCCCCAAATGAAAGCCCGGTCTGGCCCAATTATAAATCTTTTTTTATCTCTCTCAATTTATTGTAAACCGAAAAAAAAAGCTAAATTATTTTTGAAAATTTAAAACCCTTTAAAATGCGTTAGAAAATAAAAAATATTGAGAAGAACGGCGAGTAGTAATTACAGGTAGTGATTCACCCAACTCATTCCCCTAACCCAACCGCTCTCCTCTCTCCCTAAACGGAAAGGTTTCTATACTTCCCCTACATCATAGAAGATCTATGTTTCCCCTATCATCCAGCCGTCCAATTTTAATCAAAAGAGTCATTCATCGTTTGATCTTAGATCTGACGTCTCAAAGTATTTTTGGCTCTTCTTCATGGCCTAAAATTACTTAACGACCGGTTTTTAGGTTAGACTTACATTATTGAAGGAGATTCCCTTAATGTTATCAATTGGTGCAAAGGGGAGATGAAGATACCTTGGCAATTTTGTTTTATTTTGCTCCAGATTTTGGACTTGTCCCGGTCTTTTGCTCTTTCTTTTGTCCACGTTTACCGAGAGGCTAATATTTTGACTGATAGTCTAGCTAAAAACAACACTTCTCTTTCTAAGATTTTAGCCTTTAATGATGTAATTTCTGTTTAGCTCTTGAATAAAATTATATAAAGTTTATCAAAACAAAAAGTATTTTATTTTTAGTTTTTTTTATACAAATTGTACGAATATGAAATTTCGTACATGCTATCTTCTCAATGGGGCACACCTATAAACAATATTAAAACTAATTTTTCGATAAAATATAATGACCAAAATAAATTTTAAAATTTTTAGGGATATTTTGGTCATTTTATTTTATTGAAAATATTTTTTCTATATTTTTTCGCTAGTGCGAGTTTAATAGAGGATTGGACATACAAATTTTGGTGTCAAAATAGTTTATAAGAAAAAAATTAAAAATAAAATAGTGCAGAGACACGATATTGTGATTGGGGCAATCTTAGCCCTCCATTCAAAATGGACGGTTCGATAAGGGGAAGTATGTAAGTTTGAACAATGATTTCATGCAAACGTTGTATAGTAATATGATGCAACGACTTAAAAAAACCATCTTATGACCATTTGTTTGATCTAAATTTTGAAATATTCTAATGAACAATCACAAAAAAAGAAAAAATTAAAAACACAACCTAGAAAGTATTTTTTTAGCCCAATTAGCATAGCCCGTTCATTTTTGTGAGATGCTTAGATCTAGGCCTTAGAATGCTTTTCTCATTTTCAAATTTTTTGAATGGCTTTATTATCATTAGATGAACAATGTTAGAAAAAGAAAAAAATGATTTTGATCATAAAGGCTAAGATCTTGAAATTTACAAAATAAATGGTCTAGGTTCATTTTTGGAGGGGACTCATTTTGACCATAACTAAGGTTCAAATTGAATTTTTTTTTTTTGGAGTATTGATTATTGAGATGAAGAGAGTGTATGTGTAAAATATAAATACTATAAATATAGTTTTCTAGAAGTGTTTTTGTATTATACTATGATACAACTGTTGCATTGGATCATTGCTCTATAAGTTTTATGTAGTAAAGAAAGCATAGAAAGCATGCCCCTCTCTAAAAACCCACTTTCTTTGTCTCTCAAAACTTGTTTTTTTAACCCACCGCCTCCTCTCACTTTCTCTATCTAAAAACCTATTTTCTAGAGATCTTGTAGTTAAGAATTCAAATCTATGGTGCTTCTTCTTCTTTTGCCCTATTTTCGTATATAAACCCGATTTGAACTCTGCTTCTCTCTTTCCCTACGATTTAGACTCTGGAACTTCACATTTTAGTTATGGCTTTCAAATTGGTCAAGATCAATGGCACTTCTAGTGGAATCCCAATATTCGAGGTGCCCATTTTCTTTGTTTTCCTATGCAAACAGAAATGCCTGCTAAATTCCGTGTAAGAAAACTCTTACTTTTATTTTCTGGCGAACTTCCGGAAAAAAGAAATCGTCAACTTTTCAGCGGTGCACAAACGACTTTCTCACAGCGCAATTTTTAGCGAATTCCCATTTGCTCTGTTCTCTATACCTTCTTGGAGAACAGCGCACGGACTTATTGCATACAAGGATATCGGCCATTACAAAGAATAAGTGCACGTGTAAGTGACGATCTCTCTCTCTTTTTTATAGACGAAATAATTGAACAGTAATGGCATATGGAAGAGAGATGGAGACGAGAGAGATGGAAGAGAGAAAGAGCGAGAGAGGGGAGAGAGGGGGGCAAGAAGGGTTTCGAGCCATTGCGGGCTAGCCCAATAAAGGGCCGCATTTTCTTTGACCCAGCCCGGATTACTGGCAGCCCTAGTTACATTTGGAGTACGAAAGTGGTAGTACACCCACACCCTAATCATCATATTGTGGTTTCCATTCTTAGTGACACTATCCCACTAATATTTTGAAAACGCTGAGTCCTAAACTATGCGAAAAAGTGGTACGGGCCTATAATCTCCATTGAATTACACACAAAAAAAAAAAGCTATCCTCAAGGTTTAAAAGGTTGGCTCAGGGTATCGAACCACCTATTTCAAGGTGAATAGGCTGACTAGGTGAGTAAGGTGGCTAGCCAAGAAAATAATTGAAAATATGAAAGAACCAAAATATCACTAAAGAGGGAAGAAAAAAAAAAAAAAAAAAGGTTAGAAATTTAAAAAGTGCCATAAAATAGTTCCTCACTCGATATAATGAAACAAAATGTTTAAAAATTGATCATAAAAAATATTGAAAAGGGATGGTATAACGCCCATATGATGTGGATGCTTGAAGGGTAAACCACTATCCTTCCATGGTTCAATTAAACCTAGCATCATCCAATGGCTCGAGAGGAGTTTGGTATTTTAATTTTAATTTTTAATTAAAATTATTTATTTAAAATTTGTATTATGAATGTATGGTTATTTGGTGCACAAAATAAAATTCATAAAAAATGGTTTGAACAAAAAATGTTGAACAAAATAGCCTAGGAACAATTTAAGGGTATTTTGGTTAAATTATTGTTCAAAATATCTTTTTATTATTTTATTTAGTTCACCATAAAAGTATATCTATAACTTTAATATTAAATAATATATTTTTAAATATAAATAAATAAAATATGAAACTTTTTTGTGGTTGTTGGAAATAGACATGTTTAATTTGAGCCATTGAAAGGGTTCTTGTGCACCGTTATACCTTCCATATGATGTTTACAAGAGACTTTTCCCTTTAAGAAATACACAACAGAATCCGGATAGAAAAGAATCATAACATAATCCTAATGGAATTAGGATTATAAAAATGAAAAGTGATGGTGAAAAAGAGGTTTTGAAAAATTATTTTCGAAATAAATCGATTAATACATCGAAAGTCAACTTATATCTATGTGATGTAGATCAGATTGTAAGATCCTGCTTTTATTCAGTCCTTTTTCTTCAAAATATTGTGTTTTTAATTGTTCTTCTTCAAAAAAATTTGGCCTAAACTTGGAGTTCCAACATGCATAGAAGATCAGAGCGATGAATCATTTATTTCGGCTAAAAATGTCAAGCTATTCAAGTTCAATGAGAGATAAATATTTTATGACGCATTTTAATTAATTTGGTGAAACAACAAGAGAATAATCAAGAAAACAAGACCAGTTCGAGAAAATCATACCAACTACAAAATGACGAGTTGCTTTTTTTCAAAAAAATAATTTTGATCTAAATTTTTTGTTTATAAAAAAGGGATAGGGTAATAACAGTGTGTGAAAACATTCTTAAAAGATTAATTCAAATGGATGAGATTTGAAGTATTTCTTAAAAAATATTAAAAAATACTCATATGAACAAAAACTAGGCGATTTGCAAGGTTCAGGAAGTGAAAGGGTGTGTACCTCCCAGAGAGAGAGAGAGAGGGGGGAAGGGAGGGAGAGAGAGAGAGAGAGAGAGAGAGAGCCATATTCACATATGAGCTTGTAGTTGAAAAATTTGTTAGATATGACTAAATTTATTATATAATTACTATTAAATATTATCAAATTTGTATAATCCCTTTATAAAAGATAAATTAAAAGTTGAGAAAAATATAATTTATATTTTCAGTTAATTGTTTTCTTTTTTTTTTTTTCAAATTTTGAAATTATTTTTGCTTATATTAGTCAATGTATTTTTTGCTTAGAATTATTGTCCATTATAAAGGAGAATTAAGAAAAATGGATATCTAAAAAGGAAAAAAATAATATCAATTTTCAATAATGGTATTTTCCATAACATGTCACATAAATATAAATGTAAATATAAATAGAAGAATTATTTATTGTATTAGTAGTTTATAATTTTAAATTTTATAATTAAAGTTGAAAATATATTTTAAAGCTATCACAAAATTTTTCCAATATTGAAATCACATTTCTTGATACTATTTGAAGGTGCGCTTTACTTTAGTGAAATCACATTTCTTGACACTATTTGAAGGTGCTCTTTACTTCATTGAAATCACATTTCTCAACACTATTTGAAGGTGCACTTTCATCTCTTTACAAACCTCACCCTGAAATAAGAGTAAGTATAATAACTAGATAACCATTTAAGTCAATTTATTTTAAGTCTATGGGTTTGGAAAATTAATAATTGTATTTTCTATAACATGTCACATAAATATAAATATGATTATAAGAATTATTTATTGTACTAGTAGTTGATCAATTTAATTGTATAATTTTAGTTATATAATTTTAATTAAATTATTTGAATTCGGATAAATGTAACAATCTTAAATAGGTGAAATAAGAGTAAGTATAATAAATAGATATCTATTTAAGTCAATATGTTTTAAGTCCATGTGCTTGGTATACTTTTTATTGTGTGTTCATTAATACTTCAAAAGTTTATAGAACGTAGCAACCTTAAAATGTAAAATTAAAGGTGCACTAAAAAATCCGTCATAGAAGGTTGTTTGGAGGTTGGAAAACTAAAAATATTGAAATATATGCATATAGTCTAGCACAAAACAACTTGATCGAAATGCAATAAAGGTTGTAATCACTTATTTTATCATTATATTATCCGTTATTATGTTATAGATGGTTATAAATGGTTATGAACGTTATTAGTATGATATTATATCTATCATCTATTTAATTTTGTATATATTTATTAATTACATATAAGCGTTAATAACTTCAAAAAAAAAAAAAAACTCATGAACACAACTATAATAATAACTAAAATTGTTATTACGTTTAGTGGGTGATCAAAATCAGCGTTTACAAAATCGGCCAATTTTTTAAAATCGGCCGACTAACTCGGAATTGGTCACTAGCTGATTCCGATCTGGCTCGATTCCAACGGTCATGTATGCAGGAATTTTTTTCCGTGCACTAATCGGACTAATTGGCGATTTGTTCTAAAAATTGGGGGATAAGTGAGTTTGCAAAGCTATCTTTATAACATTTTTTATATAGTTCTCCTTTTTTTTCTTTTCCCTATTCTTCTATGGACACATTTTCTATACGGACAGCTTATGGTTTTTAATGGCTAGCCCGGATATTGAAGAAATGCGGGCTTGGGTCCGTGACTCACTTGGGCTGACTCGCGTGGCCATCCTCTTAGATTACGACGAAAAGGCTCCCAGTTCTTCAACTGGTTCAGAATCACCTCCCTTGACTTATACTCTCCTATTTCTGCAATCACACATACACGTTTAATTCTACAAGACAAGTGGGCCAAGAGACCCCACCTTGTCTTTGGGTGAATGCATATAAGCATGCGCATTCAAAAGAAAAAGGAAAGAATAAGAGAATAAAAATTGGGGTGATGAAAGGAATAGAAAGAGATAAAATAGAGGAAAGAGAAAAGAAGAATTTGACCAAGTGGCTAGACTGACACAGTGGCTAGACCAGTAAGTGATTGACCCGGTGTGGTAGCAAGATGGGTACGGTAACTCATACCGATATAGCGGCAATACTATTCGATGATAGAACGATAATTGACCAGTCCTGACACAATGGCTATCCTGTCGTGGCAGCAAGATGGGCACGATAACTCGGACTGGCACGATGGTAATACTGATCGACGACGGGGCTACCATGTCAATACTAATCTTAACTTTCCTTGGTCAAACAAGAGAGAAAGAAGAAAGAAGAAAGGGAAGAAAGAGGGAGGGAAGAGAAAATAGAAAAGGAGAGAAGGTGAAGGAAAGAGAATAGAGAGTAAGGAGAGATAAAAGAGAAGAAAGAAAGAGAGAGAAGAAGCAGAGAGTAAAAGAAAAGAGAAGAGAGAGAGGTAAAAAGAAAGGAATAAAAGAGAGGAGGAAACAGAAGAAAAAGAAAGGAATAGAGGAGAGAAGAAAGGAGAGGAAAAAGAGGAGGAAGAAGAAAGAGAAGGGAGAAGAGAGAGAAAGAAGAGAGAGAAGAAAGAAGTAAGGAGAGAGAGAAAGAAGAGAGAAGGGAGACGAGAAACATGGACGGCGATGAGGTGCCCCCGTCCATGATAAAAGAGGGAGAAAGGGAAGGGATCATTGACGACGATGAAGTCCCGCCATTTATGACCGAGGAGAGGGAAGAAAGACAGGAGCATGGACGACGATGGGGTTCTGCCGTCCATGACAGAGAAGAGAGAAAGAAGAAGAAAACATGGACGACGATGGGGTTCTGCCGTCCATAACAAAGGAGAGAGAGAGAGAAAGAAGAAGAAGGCATAGATGGTGATGGAGTTCCCCCATCCATGACAAAGGAGAGAGAAAGAAGAAGCAAACATGGACGGTGATGGGGTTTTGCCTTCGATGACAAAGGAGAGAGAAAGGGAAGAAAACATGGACAGTGATGGGCTTCTTTCGTCCACGATAGAGGAGAGAGAAAGGGAAGAAAACATGGAAGGCGATGGGGTTCCCCCGTGCATGACAGAGGAGAGAGAAAATATGGACGGCAAAAGGTTCCATTGTCCATGATAGATGGGAAGATATAGGAGAACTTGGACAGAGACCTGGCCCGCCACTCGGGTTAAGGCCTGGCTCACTGTGTATGTTCTAGGAGATTAAGAGAAAAAAGATGATGTCATGCTCGGCAATGGGCACTACCGTGCATGACTGCGAGAAGAGAGAAAGGAAAGATCAGAGATAAAGAAAGCCATAGAGAAGAAAAAGAGGAGAGAGAAAAAGAGATAAGGGAAGAGGAGAGAGAAAGAGAGAAGACAGGAGAAAAGAGAAGAGAAGAAGAAAGAGAGAGAAGGGGGAGGAGAGAGAACGAGAGAGAAGGGAAGAGGAGAGAGAAAAAGAGAAGAGAGGAGGAGAGAGAAAGAGAGAATAGAGGAGAGAAAGAGAGGATGAGAGAGAAAGAGAGAAGGGAAGAGGAGAGAGAAAGAAGGGAAGGGGAGAGAGAAAGAGAGAGAAGCTAGGAGGAGAGAAAGAGAGAGACGAGAGGACGAGAGAGAAAGTTATCTCCACCAAAAGGGTACTAGACTTTTTCTTCTCTCTCCTCTGTCTCTCTCCAAGACGTGCCCACAATTTCAATGTGAAACTCTCAAATTTTACTCATAAGATTGAAAATTGAGGGATTATTTTACAATTAGGTTTAACATGTATTTCTAAAATTGGGCCCAAACATGGGTGAATGCCTGAAATCTAGCCTAATTGATGATAATTACAATTTAATTGAATTAAATAAAAATATAAAAATGGGTGTAAAATGATTCTTTTACCCTGCCTATGAAATTCCAAAACAATCCCTGCTGCTGCCCTAGAACGTGCATGATCTTCCATGGACGATTCGAGATTATTTCGGTGTCCGTTGGCCGAAAGATGATTGATTTCTCATCGGGCTCGGCATGACGATCGATTTGATACCAACTTCGAATCATGGATCGCGTTCTTAGGCCACAATCATGCGACTTGAAATTTGTATTAATCTTGCAAACTTTCGATCAATAGTGTGCTTGTTTCTTGATGTTTTTCTTTGATTTCTTTGTGGATTTGCACTGAGCATGCCATCATGATCACGTTGCAACAAACGCAACTCGATTTTTTGCCCTAACGAAGATTTCGTCGTCTTGGGTTTTTGACCGGAATTTTGGATTCCGGCGGCTGAAATTTATAGAAACTTTATCTGCTTCGTGCATGAAATATGACTTTTTATCATGTGCGAGGTTCAGACCAGACATAGCTTCGAATCTTATGCACGTAATGGATCTAGTCTCGCGTTGATCCGTTATGCGAGCGCTGCGATTTGGCCACTCAAGCAAGGCGTGTCGATGTTGAGTTTTTTGCAATTGTCTTCATGAATTGAAAAATTCTCTCTAGGTTTTCTCCCTTCTCGGGCATTGTCACGGGTCGTGCCACATATCAAAATGCTCGTCTTGACGAGACGAACACGCTCGTACAATTTAAGCATGATCCGACTCAAGAAGAGTAAGATATGAGTCTTCAAAGTTAATGCTCATGACTGTGTGAACCAGTCTCCTTTAATGAAGATTAGTGCAGGGAGGCTGAATGGGAATAATGTCCGACCTACCTCTTTTTAATGTTTCACCCATAACTTTGTCCTAGAACATCTGTTTAAGCCGAAACTTTAATCGTAGGGGCTTTCGACCATGCCGGATCCAATGGAGGTGGCCCGACAATCATTTGATGCACTAAAAATAGAGTTCTAGTTATGGGGTTTGTTTCAGGGTGCAAGAGGCCGATTTTTTCGAAATTGTTTCTTTATCTGTACTGCCTTTGACATGTCGAATTGCGATGAAATTTAGCAGGTGACCTTTTGAAGTCCTTAGGAAGATTCTCACCCATTCTAGAGCAATTTTGAGACTGTCAGAAATTTCACTGTATGTCAAGGCTTTATTGACCAGCTTCTCTTTTATTCCGCATCGAGGACCCAAGGTGCTGAAAAATGTGTTCAAACAGATTGCCCCACCGAATGTTGTGTTTCTAGAGAAGCGAGAAGGACAACATTCGAAAAATTTCCTCGGCTTTATTACTTTTTTCTTCCTAGCCACAGGACCACGTGAACGTCGAGGCGATATCCACGCAATGCTGTAACTAGGATGCTCAGACGTTTGGATGCAATGTATAGGTCCATCCGTGGAGACTTCGGGGGAGAAGAGACTTTTGAGGGATCCTGTCGAAGTCCTCACCCTCAAGGGACTGTTTGTGATTTTGACAACTGAGGATTTTGTATAGATCTCATCGATCAGAATCAGGCCCGTCTGGCGGTCAAGTGCCATGCTTAAGGGAATTTTTCCCATTTAGTCTGGGTTTCTTTGTTTTGTTGTATGTTCTGGATGGTCTGCTGAAGGGCTTTTTGTTGGCGGCTGTCTGCTTTTTGCTCCAGATTTTTCTTGATGGGCATGGTACCTCAGTTTATCCAGGTGACCAGCTGTGGGCACAGCCCTGCTTACTGCTTTCAGTTTCGACAATCATGATACCTCTCTACTTCATCCGAGGTGACCCCCGGGGGCTCAATCCTGTTGCTGCATAATAGGTCCAAGGTTTGGCTGACTTGGCTTTCTTGGGATGCCTTCAACATCTTGGAGTGCGTTAGTAACCTCCTGGGAATGGTGCTCTTCTTCATGAGACTTGTCTTGCCTTCCGCCCTTTTGCCAATGGACTCAAGTTGTCGGAACATTTCCTTGATGCTCATCTTTTTGGGCCTTGGTATCAGGGTATTTTGACATTAAGGATTTTCTTTTGAATGTTAGCTGAAGCCGCCTTTAGAGGCGAACGCTGCATCAACCTACTTATTAGTCCAAACGTCCTTTACGAATTTTCACTTGGACTTGGAAAATGGCGCCGTAGAGACGGTTTTCACCAACTTCCTTTTATTTGGGGCTCTTTTACCCATGACCTTTCGGTCATGTCCACCCTTATTCTTTTATTTGTACTCACGGTGCCCATTTAGGTTTTCATTGTTCCCGGGTTTTTATTTTCACAGAACTTTTTTACTCATGGTTTTGTGACCATACCCGTCCGTCATTTTTACTCATGGCGTTCCCTTGTCTAGGTATACACCATGCCTGTTATTCTTTTTTTTTTCTTTTTTTGTGAAGGTGTGTTTCGGGTCGTGTCTTCGGGACCTGTGCGAAGCCTTTTAACGTTATGCCGCCAGGATGTGTACTATAGTTTAAGGTCGTACAATTGAACCATGGTAGTGATGAATGATAGTCTGTAGAGGCCATGGAGTGAGTATGGTGGTGGTTTGACTCACTTTGGGGAGATGACACTAAGCTGCCTACAAAATATGGATGATATATGGATGGAAGGTGGAAAGCAGTGACCCACTAATTGATGACGAGTATGGGTGGCGAGATGACTCGCCGTTTGTGAGCACGAGTGAAACTCACTGGGGAATGATAAACGGTAATGAAGGAAGATGGATTTAATGGGGGTAAGGTGGTGTGCACACATGGGGTGTGCCTGTATGTGGTGGCGTGTTTAAGGTCATGCCTTCTGGACCTACTCACAGCAATTTAACATCATGCGGCTAGAACATGAATTATAGTTTAAGGTCATATAGCTTGAACCGTGGCTATGCAATTTAAAGTCATGCAGCCAGGACCATGCAGTTTAAGGTCATGCAACCAGACCTCCACTTAGTTTAAGGTCATATAGTTTGGACCATGGTGGTAAGTCTTTTAACGTCATGCGACAAGGACATGCACTATGTTTTAAGGTCATATAGCTTGAACCGTGGCTATGTAGTTTAAAGGCATGCAATTAGGACCATGCAGTCTAAGGTTGTGCAACTAGACCTCTACTACAATTTAAGGTCATATAGTTTGGACCATGCAGTTTAGGGTCATACATCTAGACCGTGGCAGTGCAGTTTAAGGTCATGCAGCATAGACCATTGTGTGGGTTGCCATATAGGTGAAGGTCCATGAGGAATAGAAGCATGTACGACAGTCCGACTCCCTGGGGTTAAAATGGTTAAGACTATACACAAGAAGAGGGCTTAGATGGTGACCCGACGAGGGATGGCAAAACAGAAGTGGACTTACTGGGGTATAGGGGGCAAGTGTGACTCCCTGGGGTGAAAGATAAGACTCTATGGAGAAATAGGCTTATGGAAGGTAACCCAACTCCTTAGGGATAAGATGGGAAAGGGTCTAAGTGAGGATAATGACTTGGTGCAAAACAGACCCACTGGGGTTTGAAGAGGTAAGCATGACTCCTTTTTTGGCATACACCTAACTCCACTGGAGATGACGGGCTAGGGAACATGTATAACTCCACTGGGGATGTTGGCAGAACACTCACGGCGGTAACAAGGTCTAGCATAAGGGCACACAAGGCGGTAGCACATGCATGGCGCTAGCATGAGGAGCGTAACACACACAGCACTGGTCCTGAACGCCGCTAGGCACCAGTCACATGGATGATGCACATGTGGCACTGGGCACAAATTACAAAGACGACGCTAGTCACACGTTATATAGACAACATTGGTCACAAGTTACACAGGCAGCGCTGGTCGCAAGTTACACAGACAGCGCCGGTCACAAGTTATACAGACGGCGTTGGTCACAAGTTACACAGACGACGTTGGTCACAAGTTACACAGACGCCGCTGCCCTGTGTTCGGGCTTTGGGCCTGAACCCGACTCAATCTTGGTCCATTTGACTCTTTGTGCTGCATAGGCGGTGGTAAACTTTTGTTCGGGCCACAGGTCTGAGCCCAACCTGGTCTGGCCCATCGCTGTTTGGCCTTCAAGGACTTGACTGACATTCCCTTTTTATGAGGGATACTTCGAGGAAGTGCTGCCTATATAAGGGGGTAACCTCTTTTTCCACCATTTTACAAAAGGTAAAAATGTGGCTAAGGCAATCTTTAGTAGTGAGAGAGAGAGAGGGAAACTTCCGGCTAGGACTTTGGCAAGAAAGTAAGGTACTTGAGGGAAGGTTGTTGGTTTCTTCTGGCGAGAGTGCGAGAAATTCTAGAAGGACACTCGTGAGGGGAAGGTTGTAGTGATTTGTCAGCAAAGAACTTCAGCAAGGAAGGGAGAGCATTGGGAACACAGGGGCATTCGCGAGGGTTGCAGACATCTTCTAGCAAGGGTTGCTGCCTGGGTGAGAAAAGCAGGGAGCTCGCCGGAGTCCGTAGAGATTTCGGCAATAGTCTTGGAGTAGATGAAAAGAGGGGAAGGGGTCCAAATTATAGCATGAAGCTGCCAGTAAACTTTCGCCAGCTTTCGGGGATTTTCTGGTTGTGTGGAGGAACGGGAAAGGTCTGCCAGTTGGTTTCCGATGAGTGGAGAGGTTTCCCATCGAGAAGGTGGAAGGTTGCAAGATAGTGAACAGTCGCTAGGAGTGAACAATCACTAGGAGGCGAAGGGCCCTAAGGCATCTGAACAGTCGCGGGAACTGAAGGGTAGCGGGGAGTTGAAAGATCACCGATATTCAAAGGGGCACGAATAACCAAAGGGGCACGGGGACTGAAAGGTCGCAAGGAATTGAATAGTTGCTAGGGAGATGAAGGGTCACAGGGCATCCGATTGGTCACAGGCCAACACACACAGCGATAGGTTGCACACAGTGCTCATTGTGAGACGTGATAACCATGCCCCCATGCCCACTCGGTGATCATTTCATGGACGGTGGCAGATCATACCTGGCTATGGTCATGCTCGACGATGAGTTGCACATGGCGATGGTTGCGCACGAAGCTGAGTCATGCACGACGATGATCACGCGTGGCACTAAGTCAAATGCGGCGATGATCACGTATTGTGCTGAGTCACGCGCGACGATGATCATGTGCTGTGCTAAGTCGCACGACGTTGAGTCATGCACGGCGATGGTCATGCGGGATGATGACTTGGGTAGTCAAAGGGTGGTGTCCAATGGTAAGGGTCGGCTTACGAAGTTTGTTTAAATCCAAGTCCTCCATGTTGTTCTGTGGAAGGGTGCTCACTGTGAAGAGGGCGTGCTCTCCATCATAGGCCAGTTCTGGTCAGAAGGGTCTGCTTTGTATGTCTGATAAACTCGATCTAAAACCCTTATACCCTCCTGATGCGGGAATGGCTTTTTGGCCTGTAACCGTCCTCTTTTCCTTAGATGTAAGAGCAAAGATGGGGGTCAACTGCTTTCTTTTCCTCAGATGCAATAGCGACGCTTCGACGTAGCTACTCTCTTTTCTTCTGATGCGAGAGCAATACTGCATGATAGATTTTTAACCACCCTAATAATGGGCTTTTTGTTTTGTAACTCCTTCTAATGCAATAAAAAGAGTTAAAACTTTGTTGAACTATCTTGTTTCTTTTTCTTTCCCTCTTTTCACTTTCCTTTTTACTGAATATTGAGTCTTTTGAGAGCGTATTAAGGATAGTACTTCTTTAGGTATTGCCCATTGATGGGGGGCCATAGCATCCTCTCCATCAAAATGTGCCAGTATGTAAGCACCATTTGGCAAAAATTTCTTAACTATGAAGGAGCCTTCCCAGTTAGGTTCAAACTTCCCTTTGCGCCACCTATGATAACAATCAGCCTTTTGACGGCTAGAACTAGATCCCCACGGTCGAATGAGCGGACTTTGACTGACTTGTCAAAGGCCCTCTTCATTCTCCCCTGGTTGAGTTCGAGATTCTGCTGAGCTTCTAACCTCTTTTCATAGAGTGCATTTAATTCTTGATAGCGAAGCTCGACCTTCTCATCTTTGGTCAGTCCTTGATGTATGACAACATGCAGTGAGGGGAGTTGAATTTTAAGGGGTAAGACTGCTTCACCCCCATAAACCAGGGAATAAGGAGTGGAATCGGTGGCATTTCGTGTAGTGGTGCGATAGGCCCACAACGCTTCAGGAAGCTTCTCATGCTAGTTCCTTTTCGACTTTGATATCGATTTCCTTAAAACGTTGCATAGGGTCTTATTGAAAGTCTCAGCTAATCTGTTGGCTCGAGGGTGGTACATAGTTGAGTACTTCCATTCAAAACTGAACTGGTTAACTAAGTGATCAATGTGGTGACTTCTGAATTGAGCGCCGTTGTCAGATATAATTCTTTCAGGCACTCCAAACAAGTTTGTGATGTGATGGTGCACGAAATTGGCCATCATAGCCCTAGGAACTTGCTTGAGTGGGACCGCCTCAGCCCATTTTGAGAAATAGTCCGTTGCAACTAGAATGAAGACATGACCCATTGTAGAAGGAGGGTCGATAGGTCCTACAATGTCCATACCCCATTGTGAAAAGGGCTATACTGCCACTGTAGGGTGTAAGGGCTCTGGGGGCCGATGAATGACGCTCGAATGCATTTGGCACACTTGACACTTCTTGGCATAGTTTAAGGAGTCGACAGTCATCGAAGGCCAATAATACCCTAATCCATGTATCTGTTCATAGAGTTTTGGGCCGGACTGATGCAATCCACAAATGCCTGAGTGTACTTCTTCCAGCACCTTATTTGCTTCCTGAGTGTCTATACATCTAAGAAGAATACCGTCAAAGATCGTCAGAAGAGAGCATCTCCTTCAAGTAGGGTGTACTTGGTAGACATTCGACACACACCATTGCGTTTGGCACAGCTTCAGGGAGTCTATCGTGCTTTAAAAAAATTAATGATGGGCTCTCTCTAATCTTTTACCTGCTCGACTTCCATAAGTCGCTGGTGAGGACAATTGAATTGTAGCCATAAGTTTTGTGAGTGCATTGGCCTGCGAGTTTAACCTCCTGGGGATGTGCCTCAAGGATACATCATCAAACTGAGTCATATATGATTTTGCAGTATTGTGAAAAGGCTTATGAGTGCCTTTTCTCACGTCATAGATCTCCTTAAGCGGCTGAATAACCAACTCAGAGTCGCCATAGATCTTGAGGTGCTCCAAGTCTTATAAGGACCTGATATTTTGCCTCGTTATGGGAATCGGCTTTGGTGAGAGAGAAAGATAGAGGAGGTACCCCTCCTTTCGGAGTCATAAATACCACTCTAATGCCTCTGCGTTCAGATTGGAAGGCTCCATCAAAGTACATCTCCCAAGCATGAGTAAGCTCTGTACATAATACTTCTTCATCAGGGAGGTCACTTGATAAAGGAGATTCTACTGGTACAAGATGTGCTGCGAGAAAATCAGCCAGGGCTTGACCCTTGACGACCATTTGTGGTACGTATGTGATGTCAAATTCCATCAGCAATAATGCCCACTTAGCAAGGCATCCTGACAAGCATGGGCATGTCATGAGAAACTTTACAGGATCTGCTTTTGATATAAGTTTTACGTCATGACTGAACAAGTAGTGGCGAAGCTTTTGTATGGCGAAAATTAGGGCCTGGCACATCTTCTCTATAGGGGATAATTATTCTCGGCTCCTTGCATCCTACGGCTGAGATAGTAACACAGTCTCTTTTTAAAACCTATTTTACACTAGACACACATATCTTTCAAATGGGGGTAGTTTGAAAGTGTTTCGACCTCGTTTGGACCTTCAAAAGCTCGTTAGAAAGGAGGCATCCCATATGAAGCTTGCTGTGCAGTTGGGACAGTGGCATGTCCTATTTAGCACAGTTATAACATTCATTCCATAAGGCATTTTGGAGTGTTTTCAGAACCAAACTTCGAGTAAAAACATGTATCTTTCAAACAAGGGCAGATTGAGAACATTTGGACGCCATTTGGGTATTTAAAAGTTCGTGACAACCAAAGTAATGGTTCTGGACTTATGATATATCACAGTGACATATCTTCTCAAATAATTGTATAACTCTCATTCTAGAAGGAATTTTGAAATATGTTCAACATATGATTTCAAGCATACTCATAGATCTTTCAAATGGAAGTAATTTAGAGGAAAACAGACTCTATTTGGTCAGTCAAAATTCATAACAACAGAGATATCAACTCTGAAATTTTACTAAATCTGTCAACAAGGCACATTTTGAAGCAGAACTCTTCATGCATGAAGAATTTGAGCAAGATTCAATCATGAACATTTTAGTAGATATAGATATATTTAAAATGGAAGCAATTTGAGGTCATTTGGATGTCATTTGATAGGTCAATAGATTGTCACAAAAACATGAAACTTCCTTGGAATTTCACAATGTAAACATGGCATTTCTCAAGTAACAATCAATTACTCCCAATTTAGGTTAAACATTAATATGAAACCTTTTTCATATTAAATGAGACTCACAAGAATAACAATTTACATATTTTCATGATCAACAATAGTAATTTCAGTGCTCATCTTATCTTGCAAAGAAGGCTTAATTTATGGAAGACATGACACAACAGAATACACATGCAATCATTGTTTCCCCAAAATTCATACAAGTTCATGCTTAATTTTCATACTTCCATGACTAAAGATATGCAAGATTTCTGATCCACTCACCTTGTTTGTGCAATGGTGTTCCCAGATTTCCTCCCACAACTCACTTCTCAAGCCCCTCAATTTGGGCTCTAATAAAGGTTAGAAAGGGGGTTGCAAATGCTAAGTGCTTTGGCTGGTAAGAGTGAGAACATGGCGTGAGGGAAAGAGAGAGAGGCTTATGTACTCCAAAAGTGTGAGGTGGCAGCTTGGGGTTGCCATGTGGCAATTCTGTGACATGCAGTTTGACAGGTGGCAACTGTGGCAGCATGCAGTAGGCAAATGGCATTCGTGAGTCATACACAGGCTCGACGGTGTTGCTCACGGTGACACTCTTTTCTGCTTCTTTCTCACTACCACGCACTCACTTTCTCTTCACCACCGTTTGCACTCTCTCTTCTTCTCTCTCTCACCGCCGTGCGTACTTTCTCTTCTTCTTCTCTTCACCGCCGTGTGTACTATTTCTTCTTCTTCTCTTCACCGCCGTGCGCACTTTCTCTTCTTCTTCTCTTCACCGTCGTGCGCACTTTCTCTTCTTCTTCTCTTCACCACCTTTCGCACTTTCTCTTCTTCTTCTCTCTTTACCACCATGCGCACTTTCTCTTCTTCTTCTCTTCACTACGGTGCACACTTTCTCTTCTTCTTCTCTTCACCATCGTGTGATCTTTCTCTTCTTCTTCTCTTCGCCGCCATGAGCACTTTCTCTTCTTCTTTTCTTCACCGCCGTGCACACTTTTTCTTCTTCTTCTCCTCATCGCCATGCTCACTTTCTTTTCTGCTTCTCTTCACTGTCGTGCACACTTTCTCTTCTTCTTCTCTCTTCACTGTCGTGGTCACTTTCTCTTATTGGGGAAAGTCTGGGTCGTTACATCATCCCCCCCTTAAATAGGAATTAGCCCTCAAAATCATGTCTTAGTTAGTCAAACAACTGGGGGTATTTATCCCGGATTTCATAATCTTTTCTCATGTCGATTCTTCATTTGAGTGATACTGCCATAACACACGGACCAAAGGAATTTCTTTATTGTGTAACACCTGCATTCTCATGTCCAATATTTCAATCGATCGTTCAATGTAAGTCAAGTCTTTCTGATCGGAATTGGTTTATAACTCATGACATGGGATGGGTCTGACTGATATTTCCTTAACAATGATACATAGAACACGTCATGAATATTCGCCAACTCAGGTGGTAGGGCAAGTCGATAAGCCATACTCCCAACTCTTTCTAGAATCTCAATTTTTCTTTCTTGTTGAATATCATAATACCCTTAGTTGGCAATACTTTCAAGAAAATTCGATCACCCACATCAAACTCGAGCTCTCTCCTTCGATTATCATCGTAACTCTTCTGCTGACTCTAAGCAATCTTGAGTCTCTCCCGAATCAAGGAAATATTTTTTTAGTTTTCTTTAACAATTTCTGGCTTTAATAGCCTCCTTTCATCGACCTCATCCCAACAGATAGGTGATCTATACTTCCTCCCATATAAGGTCTCAAAAGGGGCTATTTGAATACTGGCTTGGAAGTTGTTGTTATAAGAAAATTCTATCAGAGGAAAATGGTCATCCCAGCTTCTTTTGAAATCAGTAACACAAGTCCTTAACATATCCTCTAGGGTCTGATTAGTCCTTTCTGACTCCCCATCGGTCTGGGGTGGAAAGCAGTGCTAAAAATAAGTCTTGTTTCTAAAGCTGATTACAGACTATTCCAAAATCTTGAAGTAAATCTAGTGTCCTTATCAGATACGATGCTGACAGGTATTCCATGTAGCCTTACAATTTCTTTAATGTATAACTGGGCCAATTTATTCAAAGTATAAGTTGTGCGGACTAGTAAGAAGTGAGCAGCTTTAGTCAGTCGGTCCATAATGACCCAAATGCTATCATGCCCAACACCTGTTCTAGGCAAGCCAAAGACAAAGTCCATAGTGATGTACTCCCATTTCCACTTTGGCATGGGCAAGGGTTGCAACAGTCCAGTGGGTTTCTGATGTTCAGCTTTCACTTGCTGACATGTCAAGCACTTAGAGACAAATAGTGCCACTTCCTTTTTCATATCATTCCACCAGAAAGTCTTCTTCAGGTCATGATATATCTTAGTACTCCCTGGATGTACGCTTCCTCCAAAATAGCCTGCTTCACACTCTCATTATTCAGAACATATACCCGAGCTTTAAATCTTAACAAATCATCACTGCTCACAGAGAAATCATCGTTTCTTCCCAGCTTTATTTTTTCTAGGATTTTCATGAGTTGGGGATCTTCCTTTTGTGCCATTCGAATTTGTTGAAAGAGCTGGGGCTCCATCTTCATACAAGCAGTCATTCCTACCCCATCACTAAGGGGTAGGGTTGGGTGCCACTCCACTGCATCTTCTGTTTCATCTCTCGAACCATCAGATGTGCCATTGATACCACGGGATTTCGGCTCAAAGCATCTGCTACTACATTGGTCTTGCCCGGTTGGTAATTGATGGTACAATCATAATCATTCGGTAGGTCCATCCATCTTCTTTGCCTCGTGTTTAACTCCTTCTGAGAAAATAGATACCTTATAATCTCTAAATATCTTAAACTAGGCCCCATAAAGGTAATGTCTCAAGATTTTCAAGGCAAACACTACAACTACGAGTTCCAAGTCATGAGTTGGTTAATTTTTCTCGTATGGCTTTAACTGTCTTGAGGCATAAGCTATGACTTTCCCTCGCTGCAGCAGCACACATCCAAGCCCTTTATGAGAGGCATCAGTATAAACCATAACATCCTCATTCTCATCAGGTAAGAACGTGGTTAGTCTCTTTTTCAGTTATGGAAAACTTATTTCACAATCCTCTATCCACACAAACTTCACTTCTTTTTGGGTTAGGCGAGTCAGGGGGAGCGCTATCTTGGAGAACCCTTTTATGAAGCGCCTATAATATCCCACCAGTCCCAGAAAACTGCGGACCTCAGTCACATTTGTTGGTCTTCCCCACTGAAGTACAACTTCAATTTTGCAAGGGTCAACTACGACCCCGTCCTTAGATACAATGTGCCCAAGGAAGGCCATGCTTTGAAGCCAAAATTCACTCTTCCCCAATTTAGCATACAACTTTTCTGTCTTTAGAGTCTGAAGGACCATTCTTAAGTGCTGCCCATGCTCTTTCAGGTCCCTTGAATATATCAGAATATCATATATAGAGATCACCATAAAATCATCTAGAAAGGGTCTAAAAACTTTTTTCATAAAATCCATAAAGACAGTCGGAGCATTGGTCAACCTGAACGACATTACCTTCATAGTGTCCATACCGGGTCTTGAATGTGGTTTTAGGGACATCTTCTTCCTTAACCCGCAGTTGATGATAGCCTGACTGAAGGTCAATCTTAGAAAACACTTCGGGCCCTTGAAGTTAGTAAAAAAGGTAATCAATTCTAGGAAAGGAGTATTTATTCTTTATAGTGACTTGGTTCAGCTGTCTACTGTCTATACAAAGCCTTAAAGACCCATCTTTCCTTTTCACAAATAAGACTGGTGCACCCCAAGGTGACACACTAGGTCGAATGAACCCCTTTTCCAACAACTCTTTCAATTGTTGTTTTAGTTCCTTTAATTCGGCTGGGGCCATCCTATAAGGGGCTTTAGAGATGGGAAAGATGTCTGGAACCACATGTATCTCAAATTCTACCTCCCTGCATGAAGGCAAAGAGGCAGACACTTTGGCTTCTCATTTGGTGAGAGCAAATACCCGACCTTGAGCCTTCGATCGGTTTTCTGGCCCCTTTATCGGACAGTCTTTGATTAGGTGGCTAGGTTCGCCACATCTGAAACACGCTTCTGCCCTTCTTCGTCACTCAATCGCAAAGTGATTGTTCTTCCCATAGTATGGTCACGTCGGGAACTGGTTCTCCCTTTTGTCGCTTGGAAAGGTCTTCTGAATCTTCTTATTTCTTTGGTTGTATCTTCCCCTGAAGCTTTTCCTTGGAGGCAACCGAGTCTTCCTCCCAAGGTTCTTAAACTGGGCTGGTCCCATATTCTTATTTCCCTCGAATTGAGACTCTGCACAGTCCCTCTCAATCTTCATAGAAATCTATCGAAGGGGAGAAGGTCTTGAGGTTCGCCGATATCACCCTTCCCCTTATATCGGGCATGCTCAAATTTATTCGCCTTTCGTGCCTCAGTATTGATGGTGTGTCGCGCATATGTTGACAGCTAGCAAACTTGGTTGAATACTGCTCCACTGATAGGTTTCCTTGTTGTAGCTCATTGAACTCCACTTTCTTTCTTTCATGTACAGAGTCAGGGAAGTACTTCTCATTGAATGCTTCCAAAATGTTTTCCCAATTCACTTCTGTCCCTGACCCTTCCCATGATTGCTTCACTGAGCCCCAAGTGCTCAGCATCTCCTTCTAACATGAAGGTTCCCAACCCAACCTTCTGCTCATCAGTATAGTATAATACCTCAAAAATGTTTTCTACTTGTCTCCTCCATCGCTCCTCTTTCTCCACTCCCCCGTGTCTCAAGAACGTCAAAGGTGCTAGCCTCCTAAATCTCTCTATCAACCCACTGTCAGTCAGTTCAGGGGCAGGAGTAGTCGGGACCGGCATGCTGTCTTTCATCATTTGAGTTATGGTCGGTCCTGAAGAATTCGCCGAGGGCCTTCGTATTCTCATTGTTGGAGCTCGCATTATTAGCATGAGTCCTCGACATCTTGACCTAAAACAGGAGCACCCAGTTACTAACCTATTCAAGATCATTCTAGAAAGACTCCTAAGACTCTCTAGGCCTTGAATCCTATCATGGTTGCTCTGATATCATAACTGTCATGACTCTGCCCCCTACCGAACTAGCCGGAGGGTGACAGAGGCGGGATTACGACCAGAGGTTGCGAACATCACTCAGGTGGGAGTGGCTCAACGCATTTAGAAATGTGGAATCAAAGAAAACCATGAAAGAAATAAAAACTCATTCATCAAGCAACATAATATTGCACAAATTAAAACCATTATGTACATATAAAATATTCAAAGGTTCATTACAATTTTTCCCACAGCACTACCGACCTGACAAAAACAAGACAATATTACATCAAAACAACATTGCGACACCTCCACCCGACACCTACTATCAAAAGGTTCCTTGATCATTCTCTGGCTTCAGCCGCCTGCCACCACTGTCTAGTTGCCCCCCCTAAGAATGGTCAGTTATCACTCTACACAGATGGAAAAATAAGAAGAATGACCTAAAAGCTCAATAAGTAGATCAGGGCCCTTGAATTCTCTCCTTACATGCATATACATAATAACATGGTCTACCATTTATCAGAAATCATACTGGCATCACAGAGTAGGATCGTGCATCAGAATATATACTTGCCATATAAAGAGTGTAACATTCAGATATCAGAGTATCAATTGTTCTTGAGATGGAAAATACATCTATGCTTATCACAGTTACAGTCAGACGTTCACACATAATGCCTAATTCAGATAGACAGAACATAACTATTTACTCTCGAAGTAGAACCCACATCGATTTGGCTAAGCCAATCATGTATCTTGAAACTTCTACTCTCATTTAGGAGGGAGGACAATAAAAAATGGACGTCCCATTTCGTAATGTCCTCACTCACGCACACAATCCCTAACGCATTTTGGGGTTTTTGATAGGCTGTGGCCTTGCAAGACACGACCTTCTCCTCACGCCGTCAGGCGAGAGGGCGTTACACCATTGGAGGCCCCAATGCATAGTGTCGGGGCATGACCCTCCCTGTCATTCATAGTCACTTCTCGAATCCACTCCTATCATAAGAGTCAAGATATAGTATACCAACTACCAATGGAGGACCCATTATGTAGCAGTCATGACACATATATCAGTTTTAATATAATAGAAGCACAGTATCTACTACTAATAGAGGACCCATTGCGTAGCGGTCATGACACATATAACAGTTTTGATATAACAGAAATAAAGTATCCACTGCCAATGGAGGACCCATTGCACAGCGGTCATGGCACATATAACTGTTTCAATATAACAGAATCAAAATATCCACTACTAATGGAGGACCCATTGCATAGCGGTCAGGGCATAGATAACAATTTCAATATGATAGAATCACAATATCTACTACCAATGGAGGACCCATTACGTAGTGTTCAAGACACATATAATAGTTTCAATATAACATAATCAGAACATTAATCAGTTACACCGTATCACAATATCATATTTTCAGTACCACGATATCACATTTTCCTGTAATTTCAGACTATGACGTCCAGTCATAAACATGGTCATAATATTCGATCCATTCAAAATTTTAAAATGGTTCCAAAATAAATTTTACACTAGACACGCATATCTTTCAAATGGGGGTATTTTGAAAGAATTTGGACCCTGTTTGGCCCTTCTAAATCTCATTATAAGGGAGGCATCCCAATGGAAACTTGTTGTGCAGTTGGGACAGTGACATGTCCCACTTAGTATAGTTATAACTTTCAATCCATTAGTCATTTTGAAGTGTTTCCAAAACTAAAATTCGAGTAAAAACATGTATATTTCAAAAAAGGTCAGTTCGAGAATATTTGGACTCTATTTGGGCATTCAAAAGTTTGTGACAAACAAAGTAATGGTTATGGATTTATGATATCTATCCACAGTAACATATCTTCTCAAATAATTGTGTAACTCAAAATCTAAAAGGAATTTCAAAATGTGTTCAACAAGTGATTTCAAGCATACTCATAGATATTTAAAATGAAAGTGATTTAGAGGAAAACGGACTCCATTTGTTTAATCAAAATTCGTGACAACAGAGACATCAAGTATGAAATTTTACTAAATCTGTCAACAACAACCTACTTGCACATTTTGATGCATAACTCTTCATGCATAACGAATTTGAGCAAGATTTAAATATGAAAATTTTAATAGACACATATATCTTTCCAATTGCAGTTATTTTAGGTCATTTAGATGTCATTTGTTAGGTCAAGAGGTTGCTAGAAAAGCATGAAACTTCCCTCACAGTGTAAACATGACATTTCTCAAGTAACAATCAATTACTCCCAATTTAGGTTAGGCATTAATATGAAACCTTTTTCATCTTAAATGAGACTCGCATGAATAAAAATTCATATATTTTCATGATCAACAATAGTAATTTCAGTGCTCATCTTGTCTTGCAAAGAAGGCCTAATTTCTGGAAGGCATGGCACAACAATATACACATGCCGCCATTGTTTCCCCAAAATTCATACAAGTTCATGCTTAATTTTCATACTTCCATAACTAAAGACATGCAAGATTTTTGATCCAATTACCTCGTGTGTGCAATGGTGTTCCCATATTTCCTCCCACAACTCACTTCTCAAGCTCCTCAATTTGGGCTCCAACAAAGGTTAGAAAGGGGGCTGCAAATGCTAAGTGCTTTGGCTTGTCAGAGTGAGAACATGGTGTGAGGAAAAGAGAGAGAGGCCTATGTACTCCAAAAGTATGAGGTGGCAGCTTGGGGTTGCCATGTGGTAGTTCAGTGAGATGTAGTTTGACAGGTGGCAATTGTGGCAGCATGCAGTAGGCAAGTGACATCCATGAGTCAGGCACATGCTCGGCGATATTGGGCACAACGACACTCTTTTCTACTTCTTTCTCACTACCACGCGCTCACTTTCTCTTCACCGCCATGCGCACTGTCTCTTGTTCTCTCTCTCACCACCATGCGCACTTTCTCTTCTTTTTCTCTTTACCGCCGTGCACACTTTCTCTTCTTCCTCTCTTCACCACCGTGCGCATTTTCTCTTCTTCTTCTCTTCACCTCCATGCACACTTTCTTCTCTTCACCTCCATGCACACTTTCTCTTCTTCTTCTCTTCACCTCCGTGTGCACTTTATCTTATTCTTCTCTCTTCACCATCGTGCGTACTTTCTCTTCTTCTTCTCTTCACCACCGTGTGCACTTTCTCTTATTTTTCTCTTCACCGCCGTGCACACTCTCTCTTCTTCTTCTCTTCACCGCTATGCGCACTTTCTCTTCTTCTTCTCTTCACTGTCGTATGTACTTTCTCTTCTTCTTCTCTCTTCACTGCCATGCACACTTTCTCTTGTCAGGGAAAGTCTGGGTCGTTACAAAACCAAAACCCATCGAGTCTTGCAATTTCATTCAATCTAGTCCTAGCCTAAGTCTTAGTTAAGGTTTTGCCCCTAGAGTTAGGCTAGGTCTGCCCCAAGTCGTCGAGTCTAGATCTTACCTATGTCTAGATTCTAGAACCCCACCAAAAGCAATCACTATGTCAAACACTCAAGGCGACTATGATGATTGCTCCACGACCGACTCTAAGCCCAACCTGCCCAAACTTAGGGACCAATATGCCACAATCCCTTGGGATTATCGGTAGAACGCGAGGCAGTCCATTATCCAACGCCCAAGATTTCAATTAGAAGTAGAGTCCCATGGATCCACTCCTAATCCTAAGATCTGTGTGGTCCGAAAAGTTGGCTCTGCTCCAAAGACTTTGAATAGTTAAGGGGTCCGACCTGGGGTCGTCCTGCAAGGGATTTTAAGAAACCAAAGTAGGGGCCGAGTGCGGGAAGAAGTTCATGTAGTATCAAACGCCAATTCTTGTAACTCGAACTAAGATAACCCCGAGGCACAACAATCCCACCTAGGTCTAAGGAATCTAACCCAGCCTCGAGCCACCATAGTACAACTCGTGATGACCTGAACACTATATGAAGTAGAGGTGTTAATCTAGATCGACCCTTAGGTGAGATGGGCGTCCAAGCTTCCCTTAAAAGTCTAGTTGGCCTAGGTTACACCATTCATGCCCCAGCTTAAGGGTTGATCCCAAACCAACTTAGTGGCATAAGTCAACCCCTATCATAACCAAGTCAACAATCGGTCCCTCTAGTTCATCCGGTCCAACAAACCGTGTAATTTTTGCAATCAGTGGCTACACCTATGGGTCAGTACGCCCCTCAGGCACAAATGTATCAAACGGCCCCGGTGACTATGGCTCATCAGTCTCAGGCCCATACAGGCCAATATGTACCCAAGTCTCGACTCATCAGTCTACGCTTAGGACCCACGACCGGTGGGCTTACTGTCATGCGAAATACTCAACACAAAAACACCATAAAAGCTCATGAGACCCTTGGAGGCATGAAAGACCTTCCCCTGGGATTTGTCATCCTAGAATTTAGAAACAAGTTCAATGGAAAGAGCAATCCAGATACTCACATCAACGCGTACCTCCTCTTCGTTCGATCTTTGCGATACAGGCCTAACCAGCTGAAGGCCATATTTTTCGCAAACTTTGACCGATGAGGCCTTGAACTAGCATCAGAGAACAATGTCTGCTCAACCACACATCACTCCAGATGAAATGTTCAACCTATTCCTCCCTCACTACCACGGGCCGACACTAAGATCTCTCTCACTGAGCGAGCTCAGTGCAACGAACAAAACCAAGGAGGATCCTTCGAGGATTTCATCGATCAATTCTGTGAGGTGGCGATGTGGGTCATAGAATGTCCACTTACGGACCCAGCCAAAATCTCCATAGTCTTAGAGAATGCTGCTCTTGAATACAGGACCTTCTTCAGCCAAGGTTTTATCCCCGACTTCTTCAACTCCATGATCGAGTGAGTGACGCTACATGAAAGGGCCAGAGGGACACCCCTCAGCACCAGGCCCGATAATAAATTAATAAAAACTCCCCAAAATAGGAAAAAAAACAATAACAAGGGGAATGCTTCCAGTCAGGTTAATGAGATTGTCGTTAACGGATCGGCTCAAGGTTCAGCCACTCAGCACAACAACTGGAACCAAAACCGAAGGGGTCAGCCTAGAGCCAACGGTCAAAATAATAACCAAAGGCCAAAGGATAATTTCACCCCTCTCAAAGACCTATTAGAAAAAGTACTGGATGGTTTATCTCCCGCCACTAACTGAACCACCATTTCAAATCACGGATAAGAGCAGGTGGCATCAAAACCATGCTCATGATACTCAAAATTGCTTGTATTTGAAACGGGTGATTCAATGGTTAATCAATAGGGGGGACATCACTATCGCACCTAGAAATCAACCTGTCGAAGGGCCTAATCAAAAGATGGGTATCTTCACAAATCCCCTCCTTAAAAATATGGTCACAACGACCGAAAAGCTGAGAGATCAAGACAACTCAAAAGAGAACATCATCATTCACATGATTGAGAGTGGAGACGAAGAAGATGACCCCAGTCAATTCATATTTGCTTATGATCATCACTTTCAAGAGTCCGAAGAAGATCTTTTGAGCCTTTTAAGAGGAAATCCTTCATCTCCGAACCTCGATAACCTTCCTAAATGGGATCAATATGGGGAAGATGAAACGCTAGAAATAGATATGGTCAGAATCAATGAAAAGGGGTCATCTCCCAAACAAGGGGCCAACACCCCGAAATCTCCCATGACTCTCGCTAGAGCTGACCCTGTTGAGCTTCAGGTTGGCGAGGTTGATTCCTAAACTCGAAGAGGCCGAGTGTTCAAACCCATTCAATTGATGGTCGATACTCTCAATGAAAGATTGGGAAACACCTCAAAAGTCAAACAACTAGTAGGGGTCGTAGATCATGAACTGAATAAAGAAAATCAAGGATCCGCAACCACTTATGATCTACCAGCTCATCTCAGGATGATCCAGGCTCAAATCTCCATATTGGAGCTGCTTGTTAATTCACCTGCACATAGAGCCCAGATCGAAAAGGTCCTCACCAAGAAACATATCCTGAGCAACACACAACCGGATGAGTTGTGCAGAATGATCAACGAACTGATGACACCAATGTCAATCGTGTTCACGGACGATGACATCCTAGCCAGCTTCAATTGCTTTCATGTTCAACCTCTGCACATCACCATTTTCATGAAAGGATATGAGATATGGAGAGTGCTTGTTGATAATGGGGCATCATTAAACATATTCCCTATGAAAACACTGAAGCAGATAGGAAAAATCCTGGATGGCTTCGAGCCATGTAAACTAACTATCGTTGCATACGACGGTACCAAGGGACAAGTTGAAGGCATACATCCTCTCACACTCAAGATCGACCCTATCGTCCAAGTGATAAAGTTTTATGTCTTGGACATTCAACATGCTGCTGGGAAGATCGTGGTTGCATGAAAACCTCATGGTCACCTCTACATTCCATCAATGCCTCAAATTTCTGACAAAAATCGGCATCGCGAAGGTACTTGTTGAACCCCCTTCTTTTCTCAATCCTAGTATAGGTAACAGGAAGCTAGACATAGGGTCGAGCTTGGAGAAATCCCACTCACTTCCTTCGAGCAAGCCGATTGTGCCACCTTACGTCTAGAGGCCAGCGACCTTATTCCCCAAATTTTGCAAACTTCCACATCGATGGATGACATTATCCGATGTCAACATCGATATGGTTTCGGGTCCCACAAGACTTGGCACATGCTCTTCTCCTAAGGCTTCCAACTCGGCTAAGGCTTGGGGAGTCAAGGGTAAGGCATAACGGAGGCAATTTCTGAATCACCCCAAGTTAAAACTTAAAACGGGGATCGAAAGGGACTCGGGTGTACTCTCACCTTATTTCAATGTCAGATGAGGCCTTCAAGTCATCTAGGCTTTGTATCTGGAGGCATTCATAGCCGCGATCCTCTCGATTCTTGTCCTTCAAAATGGCCAAAGGTGATCCTTGATTCACCAACAGTCAGGAATTCTTCTTCCATACCTCAGCACACACAAGAACTGAGAATCGAAGACCTTTTTGCTGACATGGATTTGAAGGTATGCATAATTGGCTCTAACACAGCCAAGCGTGCTCTTTTACTGATTCAAACCCGGGGAATGAATTGGTTAATCACTCTTCTATCCCGAGAATCGCTGAAAGCATACCAGCGGCACCTTCAACTCCTGGTGCCAAAAAACGGATAGGTGCAGGGTGGTCACCTAAGCACCATGGGCGTCCAGTCCCCAACATATCTCTCGCGAGTGCCATAAGGGACACCTCTTGTGATATTTCAAAATTCGCTAAAAATTCAAAACATGATAAAATTAACAATAATGAAAAAGAATTTTTAGAAACGATGAACACTCAAGATATCCCAATAACGGTGCATAATACCCAAGATGACGAATTGGACGTCCAAGACGAATATCAAGATAGCCAAGAGTCTAAAGAAATTCCTCAACCTGAGGAACTCACTTCTCATGTTGAGCATATCAAGAAGAAATTCAATGGTGACCCAACGACTGTCTTCAAAGAGACGATTGACTTAAACCTAGGAACTGAAAAGCACCCAAGGTTAACTAAGATTGGAACCTCCCTTTCTCCAGAGGAGCAGGAAAATATGATTTTCTTTCTCAAGGAATATCGCGATGTCTTCGCCTGGTCATTCGACAATATGCTACGATTAGATCCCACATTGGTGAAACATCACCTAATAGTCAACGAAGGAGCAAAGCTGTAAGGCAGAAACTCCGACGTCAAAAGACCCACCTTGAGCTCAAAATCAAAGAAGAAATTGATAAACTGCTCAAGGCAAAATTCATTACCCTTGTCGATTACTCAGAGTGGTTGGTCAACTTAGTGGTCGTACCCAAGAAAGACAGGAAGATCCAAGTGTGTGTCGACTACAAAGACTTCAACAAGGCATGTCCCAAAGATAATTTCTCGTTACTAAATATAGATGCCTTGGTTGATAAAACTGCAGCGTACGAGATGTTATCATTCATGGATGACTTCTTGGGTTACAACCAGATCCTCATGGTAGAAGAAGACCAGACCAAAACATCATTCATAACGCAATGGGGAACCTACTACTACTAAGTCATGCCCTTTAGTCTAAAAAATGTAGGGGCAACTTATCAAAGGGAAATGACTAGCATCTTCCATGATTTAATGCATACCATCATGGAAGACTACATCGATGACATCCTAGTCAAGTCAAGGGCTAGTTTTGATCACCTCATCAACCTAAGAACCATGTTCGGAAGACTCCGAAAACATCAACTCAAACTCAATCCACAGAAATGTGCTTTTGGAGTTGAATTTGACAAATTACTAGGCCTTATAGTGAGCCAAAGGAGCATTGAGGTGGACCCATCCAAAATATGATCCATCACTGAAATGCCCCCTCCTTAGAGCATCAGAGAAATCTATGGGCTTCAAGGTCGCATGCAAGCCATAAGGCATTTTATTTCACAACTGACAGACAAGTGCGCGCCGTTCAATAGGCTCCTTAAGAAGGATACCCCATTCACATGGGATAATGAATGCCAAGAAGCGTTCGATCAAATCAAGGAGTACCTCACGAAACCTCCCATCCTTAGTCCTCCTAGTCCAAATAAACCTCTGTTCCTATACGTGTCAATGAAAGACAAGACCATGGGGGCAATGCTCGAACAATACGATGACCATGAAAAAGAACTAACCATATATTACGTCAACAAAACTATGGTTAACTATGAGATAAGATACATGGGCATGGAGAAGCATTACTTAACACTTGTGTGGTCTATGTAAAAATTAAGACACTATGTCTTATCTCATACAGTCGAGCTCATCTAAAAAATAGACCCACTCAAGTACCTATTGGAGATATCTGTCCTTAACGGACGCTTGGAAAAATGGAGAATGCTATTGAGCGAGTTCGAGATCGAATATGTCACTCAAAATTTGATCAAAGGATAAGCCATTGTTGACCACTTAGCTGAACATGCACTGCCAGGTAACACTCCCGTTTCACAATTGAGGACTAAATTTGGGAGCTATACTTCGACGATGCAGTGTAAGTGTTATACCATACTCACTCAAGAGGATTTTAATGCCAACAGCCTTGTAAAGAACAAGGGCAGGTACACCAATATGTGAGACATGAATTTGATGTGAGGCGGGACACACCTCACCTAGGTCCATGACTCACTCTGGCTAACTCACATGAGCGCCCTCTTAGATCACTACGAAAAGCTCCCCAGTCCTGCAACTGGTTCGAAATCGCCTCCCTTGACTTGTACTCTCTTGTTTCTGCTATCACACACACATGGTTAACTTTGCAAGATGGGACCTCACCTTGTCTTTGGGCAAATGCACACGAGTGTGCACATTTAAAAGAAGAAGGAAAGAATAAGAGGATAGAGATTGGGGTGATTGAAAGAAAAAGAAGGAAGAAATAGAACGGGGAAAGAGAAGAGAAGTTTGACTGGATGGCTAGACTGACACACTGGCTAGACCAATATAGTGACTGATTTTACATGGTAGCAAGACGGGCACGGTAACTCAGACCGACATGACAACTTAACTACTCAACGATAGAATCAACAGCAACCAGTCTGGCATGATGGCTAGTCTGACGTGGCAAGAAGATAGGCACAGTAACTCAGATTGGCAAGATGGCTAAACTTATTGACAATGAGACTACCATGACAGTGCTGGACTAAACTTGTCCCTTGGTCAAACAAGAGGGGAAGAAGAAAGGAGAAAGAGAAGAAATAAAGGAAGAAAAGAGAAGAGAAGAAGGAGTAAAAGAAGAACAGTGAGAGAGAAGAAGGAAGAGAAGCAGAAAGGGAAAGAGAGAGAGGAGAAGAGATACAAGAGAGAAGGAGAAGAGAAGAGAAGAGAGAGAGGAGAGATAAGAGAGAGGAAAGAAAAGAAAGAAGAAGAAGAAGAGTGGTTAGGTGCCTCGATCTCGCCTCCCCGGATCAAAGTGATCGGGTGATAATGTCTCGGGTTCAGAAAACCCGGGACTTGAGATCGCTCTCTCGAGAACCTTGTTTAAGAACAAGGGCATGTATCCAACTAGTGAGAGAGGAATTTTGGATGTGAGGTGGCGACCAACCTCACATGAGTCCATGACTTACTCGGGTTGACTCGCATGGGTGCCCTCTTAGATCACGACGGAAAGCCCCCCAGCTGCTTTAGCTAGTTCGGAATTGCCTCCCTTGATATGCAATCTCCTTATTTTTCTGCACAACACTACTATGGTTAATTTGCAAGACAAGTGGGTCGAAGGGCCCACCCTTGTCTTAAGGCAGTGCACATTCGTGTGGCTAAGAATGTGAGAAGTTAGGGGTATGCAGTGGAAGGTTCGAAGAAAGGTTGAAAAGAGAGGAACACGTGAGACTAGCTTGATAGCTAGATAGTGACCGACTCGGAGTGGTAGTAAGATGGGCATGGGACTCAGGACCAGTATGACAATAATACTACTCGAAACTAAGGCCAATATGGCGGTGTTAGACTGAGTCAATCCTCAGTCAAGTGAGAAGAAAAGAGAATGAAAAGAAGGCACAAGATGGTGAGGAGATAGGGTCCCGATGGCACTAGGCATTGCCACCCATGACTGTGGAGTAATAGTGTCATGACCCTTAGACGACGCTAGACACTTCGGCTCACCGCTAGAGGGTGAGCAATGAACTACGGATGGCGCTAGGCATTACCGTTGGCAACACAAGAAGACAGCTCGCCACTGCGCCGGTGGCGATAGGCTCTCGTGAAGCACGTGACGATAGCTATTTGTGAAGCGCACGGCGATAGTTCTCATGAAGCACACGACGATCGGCATGGGATGCAGGGGGAGCGATGATGAGCACCAAACGCACAAAGGAGGCTCACGGATGGCGATGGGCACTGAGAATGCGAATGAAGCTTGTGGACGGTGATAGGTATTACCGAGACCTCTCGCGGGCGGCGATAGGCTTCACCGTCTGTGATAGGCACGCAACGGGGGAAGACCTTTGTGGGCGGTAACGAGTTTCACCATCTGTGTTCTTCACTGAGACGTAGAGGATACATCTGTGGACGACGATGAGCAGCGCCGTCTGCAAGCCTCGCTTGGAGGTAGAGATGGACGAACAGAAAGAAAAAGAAACTCGCACAGGACGCTGCCATTGCTATGCGTGACCTGTGAAGCCATAGGAGTGGCATGCACGACACTACCATTACCATCCATGGCCTCTAAGAGGAGCTCAGATGGAGAAGAGGAAGAAGAAAGAGAGGAAGAGAGAAAAGAAGAAAAGAAAAAGGAAGAGAGAGAAGACTTACCTTGAGGCCCAAGGGTACAGGTCCAAAAGTTTCTCTCACCTTACTCTCTCTCTCCAAACGTGACCCAATAATGAGAAGTAAGAGATACTTTATTCAGTAAAAACTCTCTCTTTTGCAAAGGGTTGAGTCCTTGCAAAGGGTTGACCAATCCCCAAACATGGGTGGATTGGTCAAAATCAAACCTAATTGCTGGAAATTAAGATTTAATTGAATTAAAAGAAATTAGAAAATAGGTGCAAAATGATAGATTTGCCCCTTCTTAACAATTTTTTGAGTTCCAGATCAGTCCCTCTTTTGCCCTAGAACGTGAATTTGTTGAATTCCATACCAGTCCCTGTTTTGCCCTAGAACGTGCATGATTTTTCATGGATGATCCGGGGTTGTTCTGATGTCCAGTTGATCTAACGATGATTGTTTTCTTGTAGGGCTTGACATAGCGATCGATTTGATACCAACTTCGAGCCATGGATCATGTTTTTAGGGCATGATCATGTGACTTGAAATGTGAATGAATCTTGAAACTTTGGATCGATAGTGTGCTCATTCTTTGATGTTTTTCTGTGATTTCTTCGCTGGATCACATTGAGCATGCCCTCACGATCGTGGGGCAATAAACACGACTTGATTCTGTGTCCATATGAAGATTTTGCAACTTTGAAATTTTGGTCGGAATCTATAATTCTGGTGACGGAATTTGCAGTCACTTCATCCAGTTCATGTGCAGAATCTGACCATTCATGTACGAGGTTTGGGTCGGAGATAGCAAGAGACCTTACACACGTGATGGAATTGGTTTCACGTCGATCGAGCTCGCGAACTTCGTGATTTGGCCACTCGAGTGAGGCACGATGCTTCTAAATTTAATGCACTTTTTCACAGATCAGCAACTTCTCTATAGCTTTTCTTCTCCCTCGAGCATCATCGCGGGGAGTGCCACATATCGAAACGCTCGTCTTGACGAGATGAATATGCTCACCAAATTTGAGCACGATCTGAATTGGGACAGACAAAATATGAGCGTCAAAAGTCACTGTCCGTGACTATCCCTTTAATGGTGTGGAGTTGCAGGGTGGTCGCACGGGAATACCGTGTTGCTCCTCCTGTTTCGCTCTTTTGCCTATAACTTCTTCCTAGAGTGTCCGTTTAGACTGGAATTTGACCCCTGAGGGTTTTCAACCATACCGGATGCAATAGTGGTGATTTCATATTTAAATTAGGACACTGAAAATGTAGCTTTAGTTATAGGGGTCCATTTCAGAGTGTTAGAGGCTGATTCTATCGGAACTGTTTCTCAGTCTGTACTGCCTTAGACATGTCAGAATGAGACAAAATTTGGAAGGAGACTTTTGACAGTCCTCATAAATATTTTGACCAGTTTTGGGGCTATTATGAGACTGTCGAAATTTCCACTGTTTGCTAGGCTTTTATTGAGCGGGGGGCTCATGATGATGAAAAATCCATGCCCCATTGAATGTTGTGCTTCGAGATAATCAAGAAGTGGAATCATTCAAAAAATTTCTCTCAGCTAGCCAAGGACTATGCGAACACTGAGGAGGTCCACGCAATGCCGTGACGAGGATGCTCGGTCATTTGGACGCAACATACGGGTCCATCCGTGGAGACTTTAGGGGAAAAAAAAACCTTTGTGGGAGCCTGTCAAAGTCCTCACCCTTGAGGGACTATTTGTGGTTTTGACAGCTTGAGGATTTTGTAGGGACCTCATTGGCCAAAATCGGGCCTATCTGGAGGCCAAGTGCTATGAAACTTTCATCGGCATTGTCCATTACTACACCAGGTTTTCTTTTGATGTTTAATGTATCTCTGTAGGTCCCATCTAGCAGGGTCGAGGGCTTTTGACCTATCCCTAAAGTCTGGGTCTATCAACTAGGGGAATTTTTGGACGGCGGACTCGTGAACCCCATCCTGTCGGTTCCAGAAGGTTTAGGCTTATCGGCTAATGAAGGTTTTAGGAGAGGCGATCTTATGGGGAGGAATAACCTGAAGTCTCTAGCAGGTTAAGCCTTGACTTCATCATTTTCTTGCCTTCGTGTTTAGCATTTTGGAGGGATCTTTCGATCGTCATCCTCACCCTCAAGGAATCTTGTTGTTTGTTGATGTTGAAGTGTGGGAGATCTTATGCGGCTCTCACTCTCGGATGAGCCATTTTGTGCTTTGATTGGATGCTGACAGTTGAGGGTTTTAGGTAGACCTCAATGGAATTATGCATGTTTGGCAATTGAGTGTCGGCTGAGGCTATCGTAGTGCGTCAACTTGTTTTATCGGTTCAAGCGCTCTTTTGCAGGTTTTCACTTGCACAGGGGGGAAGTGGCACCGTAGAGACAGTTTTCATCAACTTCTTTTGTTTTTTGGGCTCTTTTACCCATGACCTCACGGTCATATCCACCCTTTTCATCTTGTTTTTGCTCACGGTGCCCTTCTGGGGTTTTCACCGTGCCTGGGTTTTTGTTTTCATGTAACTCCTTTACTCATGGTTTCATGACCATCCCTGTTCATCATTTTTACTCATGGCATTCCCTTGTCGGGGTTTACACCATCTACTTTTTTTTGTGAAGGAGTGTTTAGGGTCATGCCTTTGGGACCTTTGCGAAGCCTTTTAACATCATGCGGCCAGGACGTGCACTATAGTTTTAGGGACATACAGTTGGACGGTAGTGGTGACGAATGGCAGTTTGTAGAGCATGAAGTGAGTATGGTGATGGTTTTGACTCACTTTGGCGAGATAGCATGAGATTACCCTATGAAGGAAGAATGGCGGGTCTAGAGTGGTGACCCACGAGCTGATGGCGAGTATGGGTGGCGAGATGGCTTGCCATTTTGTGAGCATGGGTAAGACTCACTGGGGAATGATGGATGGTGTTGGCACACGAACGGGTCGGTTAGGGAAGGTGTGTGTGAAGATGCACGTAAAGGGCGTGTGCGCATATGTGGACTCACTGGGGAGGTAATGAAGGTGGTGTGCGCACACGAACAGGTGGTTTGGGAAGACGTGTGTGAAGATGCACGAAAAGGGCTTGTGCGCATATGTGGGGGTGTCTTTAAGGTCATGCCTTTTGGACCTGGGCCAAGCAGTTTAATATAATGTGGCCAGGATGTGCACTATGATTTAAGGTCATATAGCTTGGACTGTGTTTATGCAGTTTAAAGTCATGCAACTAGGACCATACAGTTTAAGGTCGTACAACTAGACCTCCGTTACAGTTTAAGGTCATGTAGTTTGGACCATGGTTGTGTAGTTTAAGGTCATGTAGCATGGATCAAGGCTGTACAGTTTAAGGTCATGCAACATGGACCGTGGCTGTGTAATTTCAGGTCATGCAGCACGGACCGTTGTGTGGATCACTATGTAGGTAAAGCTACATGGGGGATAGATTTTGGATAGAAATCTGACTCTCTAGGGTGAAAAATAGTTAAGACTATACACGTGCAGAGAGCTTTAGATGAATATGGTGGCCCTACAAGGAATGGTAAGAGGAAGCTGACTTCACTGGGGATTATGAGGGCCAGTGTGATTCCATGGGGATAATGAGTAATGGTATGCATGTAACTCCACTAGGGATGACAGGCCGGAGTGTAGGTGTAATGCCACTAGGGGTTGAGAAGATGAGAATGACACTAACTCCCTGAGGATAGTGAGTCGTAGTAGGATGTGACTCTCACTGGGATGTTGGTGCAAAACAGACCCATCAGGGATTGAAAGGGTAGGCACACATCTAACTTCACTGGGGATGTTGATGAAATACACCTGGTGAAGAGGTGGCCCATCTCACTGTTAAAGTTATGCATATGGACTATATGTCACGTTGTGCATTACAGTTTTAAGGTCTAGTAACGCGGACCATGGCTATGTAGTTTAAAGTCATGTGGTTAGGAGTATGCAGTTTAAGGTCGTGCAACTAAACCTTTGCTATAGTTTAAGGTCATGTAGTTTGGACTATGGCGTTAAGCCTTTTAACGTCATGCGGCCAGGACATGCACTATGGTTTAAGGTCATACAGCTGGACCATGGTCGTACAGTTTTGAGTTGTGTAACGAGGACTATGCAATTTAAGGTCATGCAACTAGACCTCCGCTACAGTTTAAGGACATATTGTTTGGCCCATGTAGTTTAGGGTCATGCGTCTGGACCATGGCTATGCAGTTTAAGGTCATGCAGCATGGATTGTGGCTGTGCAGTTTAAGGTCGTGTCGCACGGACCGTAGCTATGCAGTTTAAGGTCATGTAGCACTGACCACTGTGTGATGAGGGAATGCAACTCCATGGCGAACAGAGCCGTCACCGGAGACTGGACTTCTTGAGGAGTGAGACCGTGGTGTAAGGAATGAACTTCCTAAGGATGTAGGATGATGGTCTAGATGAGAGTGCCTGGCATGTGCACGACACTAAGTGTTAGATGGCGCACATAGCATTAAGCTTAGATGATGTGCCCATGACGATAGTCATCTGATGAGGCACTCGGCGAAAGCCTCTTGACGAAGAGCGAAACGATAGCTCCTTGATAAGGCACAAGGTGATAGCCCCTTGACAAAGCACATGACGATAGCTCTTGGCGAGGTGCACGGCGATAGCTCCCTGACAAAGCATACGATGATAGCCTTTTCGGGTCTCGGGCTTGACCCGTCCAGGCCTGGTCTTATTGCCATCAGAAGTTGGAGACTGGAGCATCATTTCTAATTTGTGAGGGGTAGTTTGTGGCACTGTCGAGTATAAAAGGGGGAAAATCCCATTTTACAATTTTATTTAAGGGTAAAATAGTTATAGAGTTTCTAGAGAGAGAGAGCCTGAGCTTCTGAGAAGAGACTTCTGACGAGAGCTTTGCGGCCAAAGTTTGCAGCAGACAGGCCTTTAGGAGCTTTCTGGTGAGTTTGAGCAGGTCGTGGAGCTTCGTACCAAGCTTGCAGATACTTTCGAATAGTGTCAAGGTTTTTTGAGCAACGAACGGGGTTCATCGGGGCCTTAACAAGATTTGAAGAGGTGCTTTGCCGGAGTTCCAGTGCCTTTTTCAGTAGTCTTGTGACTGAAGGGAGGTTGTAGAGAAGTCACGGCAGTCTGATAGTTCTCTGTCTATTAGAAGCGAAGAAGGAGGAGTAATAGCAGTGGGCTCACCATAAACTCAGTGGAATTCTGGTCAGTTTGTGGTGAACTGCTGTGATGCAAAAACATGGAGAAGGGAAACCGGCAGGGTCTCAGGGAAGCTTTATGGGGATTTTCGATGGTTTTTCGCTAACTTCAGTTGCTAGTGGAAAGGTTTCCTGGTGAGCAGGAGTGAATTCGCGGCAAGAAGAGAAAACGTCGGTGAGAACCCGAGGCGTCACAAGCTTGCAACGGTCAGGAGGTGAAGGGTTGCGAGATGGTTAATGGTGGCCCTTCGCACACATGGTGACAGGCCATGCCACGAGTGTTAGGCAGTGTGCCCGGATTCTGAGGGACATGGTGTGCTACGGGTGTGGCATGTGCGAACTGCTGGAGCTCGGGTGTTTTTGATAGTCCCTTGGTCGTGGGACGACGATACCCTCTTTTGGTTGCGAGACGACAATTGCATCACAACGGACAGAAGACGATGGCCCTGCCCTTTGTGGACAACTATATCATCTCAGGGGGCTGACGGCGACAGTCCTGCCCTTTGCTGAGAGATGGCGATAGCTTGCCATCATTACTCTATGAGTGACTCGTCGGCGATACAACTTTGTGAGCACAGTTCTTCGTGGCCTTCTTAGCATCCTTTGGCAGTGAAGCTTTTGATCTAATGGCCCAGTCTTCAGGTGCTATTCCAGACGTGAAGAACCTCCCGCGAGCAGGGGAGCTTGGTACCGATGATCTCACCGGCGACAGCTTGGTGAGAGGTGAGCCAATCTGACGCACCGACAACTTATGTGAATCGATGTGGCCCTTGAGCATCACCTTTGTTAGTGACCCTATCCCGCTGGTGACGAGGGAAGATAATGACGATAATGTAAGTGTAGAGGAAGGGGTAGGCCTCCTGCATTGCATGCACCGAAACATAGCCTCCAATGTGAACTTGCCGACTCTAGGCAAGCAGATGGTACAAACCCCTGTCATGAAATGGTCTTTTGGGTGGTACAAGGAGAGCACCAGTACCTGAAGGGATACTCCTCATGGACCATGAAAGTGCTGAGGCATTTCAGAAATACTTTGAGATGGGCTTCCTTACCTGCCGCCCTCCAGTGCTCGGCGGGCTACTATGACCGTGACTCAAATACGGTCGAAGTGTTGTTGGAAACTTGGAGCCATGTTGGCAACACATTGCTGCTTGGTCATGGGAGGCAGTGATATCGCTGATGGACCTGCACTTCGTTAGTGGGCTGCCGCTCCTTAGTGATATGACGCGTTCATTCCCCCAAACTCAGTCCTTTTTGGAGGGGAAAAGGTAGGAAAAGAAGCGCCACTGGTTGGGCTTTAGGAATTGTTCGGGATCTACCAACAACTCTATGACGAGCCAAAAAGTGGGTGAGTCACCTTCGCCAAGTGGATAACATTCTTCTACGGTGACTATACAAATGAAGCTGGTCCATCATCAAGAAAAGGGGAAAAGGAAACCCCACCGGTTTTCAAGCTGCGGAAGGAGAATGAGCATATCTTCTTGGCGGCTTACTTGGTACTCTTCGTATGTAAATTTGCCCTGCCGGGAGGGGCAGACATCATTCGACCCGGCACATTCTTTGTGGCTTGTGACATGGCGCAGGGGAAGGAGCGTGCACTCGCACCCGTTCTGTGTAGTATTTATCATGGCCTGGTGGCCATTTACAAGGGAATGGCATAGTAGATGGCAAGGCCTTCCTAGGAGATTTTAAGACCTCTTTCCCAGTCCATTATGTGTATGGCTGGCTTGGGGCTTATTTTTGCGACCCATATCTCAGAACTAGAGAGTTGGAGGAAATGGTGTGTCCATTTTTTTGAAGATTGCAAGGCAGAAGGCAATTTTCCATACCCCAAGCCATGAGCGCAACTTGTTGTACAACGATCACCTCCGCATGACCTAGATGGCGTTCCCAGTTGGAGGCCTCACAGAGGGTGCGTTTGTTGACGAGCTGAGGCACCACCTACATTGTGACTTCACCAGCCCAAAATAACTGATGTTTATGCTGAGCGTTAAAGGTGGAGTTCTTGCCTATCTCATTGTCCATAGCACGAAGCTTGATGGAGACTTTCCTCATCGGTTTGCCCGGTAGCATGGGGTAGATAAAGGCTGTCAGTTCTCAATATTCTTTGAGAAACGGCATAGCAGGCTTCTCGTTGGAAGAAAGACCAATTGGGAACGCTCCGGGAGACTTAGCTCCCGAGGCACATTCGTACGGCTTGGGCCACATGCTTGGAGGCCAGCAAGGTCAATAAGTATGTGCTGCCCCATTTTGGCAGGACGGCATGGGCAACCTAGACTACTATAAACAAGTCTTTGCTGCGATTCCTCAATATGGAGAAGAAGACAGAGAGCATTTTTGACAACCTCTCTGACATTTTCAAATGGAAGGAAGGCCATAAGGTCTTGGGCTACGAAGGGCGTCCGGTCCAGGATTTGAATGAGTTAATAGGGAGCGGCTCTCATAGTAAGCTAGCCACCAATTCATCCAAATCAGGCACAACGAGGAAAGGGAAACCCTGATAGAGCTTATAATCATAGAAGAGGCTGGAGCCCCAGAGCCTGAAGAGGGACCACCCAAGCAGTAGGAAGTTGCTCCTCCGGGTGATGTAGTTGAAGGGGAAGCAGAGGCAGGAAACCCTCAGGGATCAGGCTTGGAGGGCCTAGAGGCCGCCCCCGTAACTGTAAAGGAGGAAGGCCCCGTGGGAAAGCCTATAGCTGAAGTGGTCACCGTCGAAGACAAGGGCGAAGAAGGAGAGGGTGAAAGTGTCGAACCAGCCCAGGTGGAGATGGCAGTTAGAGAAGAGGGGACACATGGAGAGACCGCTACCCCGGGTGAGGAGGCTATCATGGTGCAGCCTGAGACTGAGGTAGTAGCTTCAGGCGAGGAGGTCAGCATTACCCCAATTGAGGCTATGGAGTTTGCAGAGGGTGAAGCTATGGCATCTGAGTGAGGGAGCCGTTGCAGAGGTACCAGAGCAGCCTGAGGTTACCCCTGAATCTGGGGACCCTGAGGCCTTAGCTGCGGCTGAGGCTCCTCTTGCTATGGTCGCCCCGACTGTACTACCCAGGCCCACTTTCATCGGGCTGCCAGGCGTCATTTTTTAGATGCTTCGAACTGGCCTCCAGAAGCTGAAGGAGTTGTCTCTCAAAGAGCTTGGAACAACGATCCCACAATTGAGGGCGATTGCCTTAGGGAGTGCACTCGAAGTCCTTCCTTACTTTGACAGTGCAGCCAATGAGCTGGAGGGATGGAGAATGAGGCTCTAAAGGATGAAAAGGCCGCAACGCATCTAGAGGGCTCGCGGCTAGAGTCATTGGAGGCTTCGCTAGTATAGAACCAGAAGCTGGGACAGGCCCAGGTAGGGGAGATGGAGGCTACCGCCTTTGAAAAGTCCGCTCTTGCCGTGAAGGCCATAACACTCAATAACAAGGTGCAAACCCTGAAGGCGAAGATTGCCAAATGGGCATCGGAGCTTGCTAGGTTGGAGGAGGAGATAGCAACTTGGGAGGCAAAAGATAAGGAACTGAGCCAGAAGGTGCTGGACCTCGAGTACTCCCTGGGAGAGCAGCTAGCCCTAGTGGAGCATGAGGCTGGGCTGGTGGCCTAATTAAGAGTGGGCATCGAGCGAGCGAGAGCCTCGAGGACGAGTGCGAGGGGAGGGTTAATGAGATCATTGACTGTTTTTTACAACATCTTCTTTCTATTTTTCTCTTTATTGTAAAGAAACAACACTTTTGATGAAAGAAATAGTTCTTTTCTTTTTCAATGCAATGCATGTCTCGTATTTTCCTTCTTTTTCTATTTTATTACTTCCACCCTTTCATAGTTTGAGACGAAAAAGAATAGCCCACTCCTTGCTTTGCCTTATGGCAGCCTATTGTGGCTTCAATGACCTCGAATGGGGGTGCAGCTTCTTCCTCAACCCTGAGAGTTTGATTGGACAGGGGCTCATAGTTCTTGTTTCTCAAGATTTGGTGAGCCTATCGCTGTAAATACTCCAGTGCATTGCTTTTGAGCTTGTCATAAGTCTTAATCTCAAGGACAAACTCCGTCAAATACTTTGAAGTGAAGTGCTGCCATGGGGTCTTGTTTTTTAAAGCCGGAGGGCTGACTCTTGTCCGACTGTACTTCTTCAATAACCCTGAGAATGACCTTTTTTAGCTGTTGATAGTCTCCTTATTCAAGGAGGATGGAATTTGGAGTACCTTTCTTGGAGGTCGGTATGCTAGTTCTGCTTCTAAAAGAGTAATGGGGATATGCAGGACCTTTTGATGGTCCGGTGTATAGGTGACCCTCGGTGTTGCAAGGTGCACTTCTAGGGCTTCTTCGAGGTTAGTAGTGGCGTCTAGCTCGTCATTTTGTTCTGGTGAATTAGAATTAGAGGGGGAGGCTTCGTCTCTAGGGGAAGAGACTATGACCTCGGAGAGGTGGCGAGGTATACTTGGGTAGATGGAAGTCAAAGGGAGGATCTTGCCTTGTCTTTCTTCCTCTTTGAACATATCTATAATCATCTGCATTAGATCTTCAAAATCCTCTTGAGACGAGGGCCCTGATTCTCTCACAGGCTTCGAATCATTATCTTTTGATTTTTTTGGCTCTGGAAGGTTTGTAAAATAGTACTCTGCATAGGCATAGTGATTCTCAGCTACGGGAAATGGCCTTTTATCAGCATAGACTATGTGTTGTCTTGCATCGTAGTTGTACTTGAAGCATTAGTGGAGCGTAGAAGGAACCACCCCCCTGATCATGAAGCCAAGGGCGGCCAAGCAGGACATTGTAAGAGGTATCAGTGTTAGTTACATGGAATTGAGCATAATCGTTGAGGTCACCGATCGACGAAGGTGCACCTTGCCAGCTGGCTTATCTCCTGATTGATTGAACCCTTGCACAGTGATGTAGGTGAGAGTGAGGTCATCAGACCCTAATCCCAGTCGGGTGAGAATCCTTTTTGGGATCAGGTTGACTGCTGAACCTCCATCCAACATGATCCGGTTGATAGGGCAGGCGAGTAGCTCACCATTCATAAAGAGGGGAGGTTGTGGAATTTGTCTCCCGACTGAAGGTCATCTTTGGAAAAGGAGATTGCCAAGCACCCACTCAGGATGGCTGGGTCAACCATAATAGGCTCCACTTCAGTCTCGTACACCTCTGGGTTAGAAAGGGTTGGAACCAGAACCATACGATAGTCTTTAGTTAGCAGGAGGGAATCATAGATACCTAGAAGGGATGAAGATTTCTCAAATGCCCAATTATGTCGTATTTCACTTTATCCTTATTATTCTTCCGTGTTCTTGATCTAGTCACTGGTGTAGGTGGTAGGGTAGGCTTAGGAACAAGCTTCGGTTGGGTTTTGGCTTATGACACTGGTTGACTTTGTTGTTCAGCTGGTGCGGTCTGGGTTGATGGGGAAGTACTAGGGCTTTGTATTAGGGATGTAGAGGTTTGAGGTTTAAGCTTAGGGAAAAGTGAAGGATCAGAAAATTTGAGGACCTTGAGCATTTGAGGTGTGGCCTGCAGCTTCTTCCCTAATCTCAGGTTCATTTGCGTCATGCTAGGTGTTACCTCCAAGATCTGCACCATGTGGGAGGCCTCTTTGGAAGAGGAGCTTAACAATGGCTTGGTCCTAGCTAGGGCTGCCAGGGTGTCAACGACTGTCGAGAATCTGGCCACCTGGGCCAGCATCTCTCTGAGGTGCTTTTGCTGTGACCTACTGAGGCTAGTGCCTACGAGCTCGCTGTTTAGGGCGTCGAAGTTTGGACACTATCGAGCAGTACCTATGGAGGAAATAGAAGAGGAGGGAGGAGAAGAAGAGTTAGAATGTTTCAGGCAACTTTTTACATCGTCACTAGAATTGGACGTGTGTGGGGGGTATTTTAAGTGTTGCCACCGTTGTGGGGTGCTTTTAGCATCATCATCCATATTGGATGACTTTGAAGCTATTGATTACTTAGGGACGTCTATCTGATTGGACGACAGGATAAGGTGAGCTATGCCTAGGATGAAGTTCTGTAAGGTTGGCAGCAAAGGAAAGGGCCTGAGAAACTCTTCCTCGACTGGTGGCTGAGGGAGACGATTCCTTAGACAAGTAGACCTGGGTGCCCATCTCCTTTTGGATCCCTTTGGTCTACCCTATCGAGCTGATGAGTAGCCCTGGCTTGGTGGACTGCCTCACGCTTCATGGATTTGATCCTACTTTGCCCATGGTAGACTTCCCAGGGTTAAGAAGTCGAGGGCTCTGAAGGGTCCAGTGTACGCTCAAAGAGGGCATGTAGTGGGTCTTCCTCTTAGACGAGAGTGACGGCTTAGGAGTGCTCTAGGAGAACGACACAAATGACGTGGCCTTTTGAGTGACAATAGCTTTGAACCTAGAGCATTCCTTCAGCTCATGGCCCCATACTGGATGATATGGGCACCAGAGGTTTTTTGTACCCTGGACAAGGCGTTTAAGCTACGTGACGGGCTTGGGAGTGACGAGACCCTACTGAAGCATTGCCTTGAAGAGGGCTTGCAGAGGGTCTAGCTGAGTGCTTCTTGAGGCTTGCGTTGGGAGTTCTTCTTGCACTAGTGGAAGAGAGACTTGAGGGCATCCTTCTGGCTTACCATGAGCTTCTTGACATTGTTGCATCTTCTTTGCCAAGTGCTCATGGAAACCAGTGCATTCGCTCACATCATGGCCTCATATTAGGTGATACGAGCACTAGAGATTCTCAATTCCTAGAGGTAGGAACTTGGGCTGCCTTGTCTGCTTTTGCTTGATGTGTCCTTCTGAGCATTATGGAAAATAATGCACGCAGGATAGCGGGTGCCCCATCATCTTCTTGTATTGTCACTATGTGAGAAGCCTCAGTTGCCCCAAAAGCTTTCTTTAACTCTTCGAGCTTTATCTGACCCTTATTAGTAAGGGCTTCGATAGTATCATTGAGCTTGTAGCGGCCATGAGTGGGGTGGCCTACTTTCCTGTGATAGGAGCAGTAATTCTTGTTTCTCTCTTGCCCGATTGGCTCTACGGTGTTGACCTCCGACAGCTGGTTCATGTTCTGTTCTAGTGGTTATTGAAGCAATGCAGGAGTCCATTCCTTATCGAAGGGGTACCCCTTGTTCTGGTGTTGGACCCAAAAGTCTCTTCAATTAGTGTTTTCCCCCGGCCAGAGGCATCTATGCCTTGGAGAGGTCCAACGTTTGAGGGGCAGCTTTGTTGGTGTCAATCACGGTGACAGCCACACTGATTGTCGCTTTTTGCTGGTTGCCCCGACTATTGGAGTGAGAGTTCGAACCAGAGGGTTTCTGATGAGATCTGCCATGGTGCTTGAACAATCCCTCGATACGAACTGCCTTAGAGATGAGCTCTGACATGGAGGGTGGATTGGAGACCTCGACATGCAGGGCGATCTCGAGAAGCATGTTTCGTATGAAAGTCTGGACGACTTCTTTTTCGGTCATGGGAGTGGCATGAAAGGTTGCCAGCTCCCTCCATCAGGAAATGAATTTGTCAACCGACTCACCAGGGTCCTGAGTCAAAATGAGGAGCTCGATGGTTTCCACATTCCTTTGGACTTCATAGAAGAGTTGGTAAAACAACTGCTCCATTTCTTGCCACATGTGCATCGAGTTCGGGGGCAGCCTAGCATACAGCTGGTAGGCTGGCCCTTTGAGAGTCTCGATGAATTGATGAAGGAGAAGTCGTCCGTCAGTTGCCGTCTCCCTACAGGCCGCTTGGAAGTGGGCAGTATGCTGGTGAGGAGACGTAGTACCATTGAACAGGGGGATCTTCCCTTTTTGATAGTTTGGGGGAAATGGCACCTGGTCAATGTATGAAGGGTACGACTTCTGATAGAGCTGGGCCTCTTGCATGTCTGGGACCTTATTCTTGAGGCTATGGGCCACCATGGCATCTATGTCAGTTTGGGAGACCCTGCGGGGGGCAGAGTTGTCTTGGGAAGCTAGTGGGGGAGTTTTCCTGGGAACTGTGTCCTCACCGGTTGGGGAATCGATCTCATTGTGAGAAGAAGGGGACCTAGAGGCTTCTGGGCGTTCCATCTTTTCAAGGATGGATTGCAACATTACCTCGAACCGGTTCATCCGCTCTTCATGGGTGTCATCCGGATCATTGATCACCATGACATTGACTGTTTCTTCTGGAAAGTCAGAGCCAGGTGGCGCAGTGGACTGCCGATGTTGGCGAGTCATGCGTGGTAAGTTAGTCTGCTGGGGTTCATCTTGCCCTGACTGAACTCGAGCCTTGTCTGCCGATCTTGTGAGGATCGGTTCTCGACGGTATTGGGACCACGGCTTCAGGGTAGTAATCATCGAGCAATATTCTTGGACCTGCTCAGGTTATGGAGTTTGGAGAGGGGGAAAGGGATTACGAGGTAGGAGGTGGTTACCTCAACTAGGATATTGTATTTCTTCAATGCTTCAGCTACCTTGCCTTTCACTAGTTCCTCATCCACAATCTTGGTAGAAGAAGAAGGGACTAGGAGTGAGGGAGGTATGAGTGGGAACAACTCTTCTTTTGATGACATCATTTCAATGGGCTGACATGGTGGTCGAGAGGGAGTAAAGAGGATTTGGTATGTCGAGGGAGTATGCTCAACCTCATGAGAGACCAACATCTCAGCGCATTGTTTCCTTCATTTACTCTTTTGTCCTCATCTTGACTTGCAATTGCTTTAATGTGGCTTTAAGTTGTGCAATCTTGTCTCCATGTAATTCTGACATTTCAATTATCACGATGGCATTGACAACGGTCATGCTTGAAGGTTCTTCTTCCCTTGAAGGGTTGAGTCACTCATCATTGGAAAGTGAAGGGACAATTGCCTCGAAAACTTCTTCTTCATTTAAGGTGGTACTTTCCAGCATAGTTTGCTCACCACATGCCTCTTGGTCAATGGAATTTTCAATCATGGGTTCAACTGCTACTTCTTCAACAACATGATTGATGACAGTTATTGGGCTTTCCCTCGGACCTACTTCATTTTTCAAGGCATGGATGTCCTCATCATTGAATGAGAATGTGAAACTCTCATAGGACAATGAGACGATGTCATCATCAAGAGAACATAAGAAGCTTTCGAGACATGAAGAGAGCATGTAAGTGTCATCATAATGAATCATGGGATCTTTGTGGCAAGGCAAATCCAGTTTAGTGAGGTCACCAAAAGAGGGAATGTGGCTCATCCCATCCACCATCAAGGGGTAGTTTTCCTCAAAAGAGAGTGATGATTTTGTTGTACTTCATTCTTGACGTACTTGCACCTCCCACCCAAACAAGGAGAGAGGCGACAACAACCTTGGTCCTGCAGATACACAGGACACCAGCAGGCCAAAGTTATGTCGTAAAATAAAGCCTCGAGACATATGACCTAGGTACGTTGCCATCGCACCAAGGAAGGACCTTACAACTGTAGCCCTACTCTAGCTGCTTCAAAACTACACTAGACCACCGCCATCGCATTCAGAATGTCGAAAAACCCCTGGGGACCAAATTTGGGCTCCATCAGACTACCTGAAAGGGGTCTACGCCCATGCAGCCTCGTAGCAAGCGGGTATCACACTGGCATAGTGTGGCTTCACCAAACCAGTCCCCAAACATGGAGACTGTGACATCGTGCTTCGAGAGCACCTTCAAGGAGTCATGGCGCCTTCTGTTGAAACCAGAAAAGGCCCAAATCTAGATATGTTCTAGATCACGGCAACCTCATCATTTTGACCTAAGGCATGCACTGTGGCGTTACCTAAAGTCAAACTTCTCTCGAAAAGAAGGTTCCCGTAAAACCAAAAAAACCAGGGTTTAAGAAGAAGAAGCCTCAAATCTAGTGAAGCACAACTCGATATCCAAGCATCGGATAACCGTGGGGATGACTTCAATGCAACCACCTCACAAAGGGCTGCAAACTAGTATAACTCGTGCATTAATCCAAGGTCCGATGGATGCAAGTCCCCAGGTCACAAAAGATGGAAATCGCTTGGTTGCCAGAATCCCTCTTTCCGGCAACCTCCCAAATTAGGCAAAAACACAAACCAAGACCAAATCAGCCCAAACTTGGTGGAAAATGACTGCGACTGTCTCCTCTCTCATTTGCAAGTAGAGCCAAAGCCAAAACATCACAAGTCGAGGTGCATTAACGAACAAAGTTCACGAATTTGGCTAGACTTCCACCCCATGGGAAAAGGGCCACCCCAGCACGATTAAAAGGCATCAAAATTCTGAGAGTCACAAGGACATTGAAGAAATTCTGACAAATCATCTGAACCATTGCCACAAGTTGTGGAAAAGGCTTCCAGGATCTGGCCATGGTGGAGCAACCTGCATGAAGGAATGACTTCGTCATTACTGGAAAAGATCTCAAGAACATTTCGGTCATTGCGCCTAATTTCGAGATTGATTCCTAATTTCTTAAATTCTAATTAAGCTTTATTTTTGAGTGTTCACCCCTGTTTGGGGAATCCTCTATATAAGAAGGCTTATTGAGGTTGGAAAACTTTTGCACAGGGTATTTACCCATTATAAAACAGATGCATTATGTTTGTTCCTCTTGTCATTTGCTTCTGAGTCCTTAGTTCCGTCGAGAGGAGAGAGAAAACTTTGAGGGATAGAAAATACCCCTGAGCGCGCAGGTTCGTAAATGCCTCTAAGTGTGTGGACTCCTCTTTCCTCTCTCCTATACTGAGTCACGCCCTAACCCTTCTCTCTCTGTCCCCCTTATGCAACACACTGTCTACCCTGTTTAGAAACCCACATCACCAACATAAGACACGAGCAAACCCACGGGCCCCAAGCCTCGGGTTTTCTCACACCCCTCCATCGGTTAGCTAGCCGCCGCAAGAGGTTAGTCACAAGGACAGACAACCGGATCCCATACCGACCTTAAGCGATGGAGAGAGTGTAGAGAAGTAGCGACCCTGAAGAGAGTCATTGTCCAACTATGCCGACACACAGCCGGAGGGCTTCGTGATTGTTCTAAGAGGACTGATCAACCCAACATATCCCTTGAACCCCAAGCGGTGAGGCTAACATCCCAAAGGACTCTTGCCATAAAAAATCCCTCTCATGTTGGTACCTATCCGCACGCAGGAGCCCCTGCGCCCGTGTTCCCCACACCGGCATGCGTCCTTACCCCACGGCTGTCTGAGAGAAGGTTCACTCTCGAACCCGAGAACTAGGTCTGACCATATGGCAACTCCACTGAGGACACGTCACATTATCATTGGCTTGGACCATTTTTAGATGCGTACCTCTAATTCTTCTCTCTTTAAAGTTGTTATGGGATCCCACTGTTCCTCCTTTGTTCGGATTGGGGACTTCTACATCCCCACATCTGGGACCTCACCCAAGGCGAGCGGACCTTCTGGTTTTGCCTCCCTCGCGTCCTACTCAAGTGGCCTGACTAGCTCTGCTATCCTAGTCTTGCTTAGGAAAACTCAGCGCATAGGCTTTCAAGCTCCTTAACCCTCCTCTTCCAACATCAACAAAAAATCTCTTGATGTCAACTACATGGGTGGCACCATAGCCACCCCCTCACACAAGTACCCTGTCCTTGGCGGACACCCTGCCAATCACATGCCTCAACGTGGTCCTTGCGCCACTACTCCTCCTCGTTTGATGGGTCCTAGCAGGACCACTACCTCTACGGGTAACCGAAAGGTGACCCCACCCATATCTCATAGGGGCGTTGCCAGCGTTGGCACCCCCATGCACACACTGTACGCTGGTGGCTTCTGTGCCAGCACAGCTGCCCAATCGCCGTGCACACTTACACATACATCATTGTTGACGATCCAATCGCCACTGTGGAGAGTCAGGGTAGGCGACAGCCCACCCCACTTGCCCAAAGTGTTTCGGGTCTCTTTCGACCCGGACGAAACACGGGTGGTCCCAAGACTGTACATCATGCATGCTAACCCTCTAGTTTGGGGCAGTCCAAAGGCTGAGGTCCAAAGAACATGTGACTTTGAAGACAATCAAAAGTCCCATAAACAAGTACACATGCATGGTCGAGGCCCTGAGGCCTCACCAACTAAAGGTGTGGGTAATACGAGTACTCCATCCCTCACTATACAAAGTGTTGTCCCCTCGGCTTCCCCATAAACCACCATGGATGACACACACACGTGCAGGTTTGAAGACGCCACTGATCATGAAGAAGGACAAGTGTCCGTTGCTCCACCAACTTCTCATAAGCCGCCCATTGTGTGGTACTTGAAGAAGCTCTCTTTGAGCACCATTCTCTCCACTCCTCCTTACTTGCATGCACAAACCAGCTCTCACCACTGGGTGCCAAATAGGAGGACATCGTCAGCAACAACTTGTCATCCTACCCCTTCATTAGGAGGTCCCCAGCCACCGTTGCCGCCTTCAAGCTCCCTCCTTGCCATGCATCACACTTTACCCAAGCTGATCAAGTTCACCCTTGCATTAGTCGAGTGGGCCTGCAAACAAGAAGGCTGAAATCACTTCCGATTCTGGGGGAGGATCTACCGGAACCTGCGGCTCAAGCAAGTAAAGGGGATGGAAGTCCCACCCCTCCCACAAAAAGTAGAGTCTTCTATCACAGAATACTTACTAAAGAAAAACTAGTTCCACCCGTTACAAGACATGGAGGAACCCGAGACCAATGACATGACCCACTCCAATGTTGTTGAAACACACGAAGGCTAACCTGCTTCGCCTGACCCCTGGCCCCAAGGCTGTTGAGAGCCAATGGATGAGATACGACCCCTACGTGGTCATGCACCAATCCAAGACGGGCCAAGGCCCCAAGGCCTTCAAGCATCAGGCTCAACGACAATCCGACCCCGAGGCCATCTAAAGCCCATACTCACACGAGCCTTGAAACAATCTCGGGCTTAGACGGGGCAATCCCAGCCCTTGCTACTCAGAGTCCTGGACAGGAGCGTGAAAAGGACAAGGGTCACTCCTCCATCGAATTACCCGACTCAGACCAACCCGTCTACGTAATGGTGGTGAGCCATGATGGGGACAAACCCGGAAACCCGATGGCCCTTTTCGAGAATGCCCTAAACAACTTCTTGGATAGGCTCAAAGGGCTCAAAGATGCTCTACCCATAGTCTCTTCCCATCAAGAGATGAACTCTTCCCCTGAGCCACCACTCGGGGAGGAGGAAAGACCCCAGCCTCCCCTTCCTGCTCAAACACCAAGGCCTCCACTCCCTCTTGCCTCCTTTGAGGTCTAGCCCGGCATAGCTCCTCAAGCGGTGCCGTCGATGTTCATGCAACAATACGTATGCTGAATGACCAATGAATGCATCCAGGACTTACAGGTGTTGAAAACACAAGAAAGTGTTTCGTACCAGAAACCCTACCCACCTTCTATTGATCAAGTCCCCTTTCCTATCGTGTACCAAAAGGGGAGGTTGCCAACCTTCGATGGCATGGGTTCACCTCAGCAACATGTGGCCCACTTCATGTCTGTGTGCCAAAAGTCAGCCTCATATCCCAGACTGCTGCTTCAGCAGTTTATAGAAATTCTAGTCGGGCCTACCTTCAAGTGTACCCCCGCCTGCAGCCCAACTCGATTCACTCCTGGCGAGAGATGGAGCAGCTATTCTATAAACGCTTCTACGAAGCGGAGCTGAATGTACAGGTTATAGAACTCCTCACTATGGCCCAAAACCCGGACGAGTCTGTGGGCCAATACATCTAGAGATGGAGAGATCTCACGATGTGCCAATGCAACCCCATGGGAGAGATTGAGGTTGTCGAAACATCAATAAGGAACATGAGGAAAGAAATCTCCCTACATGTTGAAGCCTCCAACCTCATCTCTTTCTCCGAAAGGATTCCCAGAGCAGCTAAGATTGAAAGCTTGCTCAAACATCTTGAAGGAGATCAAGTCCAAACCTTCGGGGGAGGGCAGGCCCGAAGTAGCAGAACCAACCCTCGTGCTGGTCAATCAAGAAACCTAATCAGAACAGCGGCCACAACCACCTCCCAACCTGCACCGAAAATTTCTCCCATGCCCACATTAGATACCTCTCGAGGCTACAGTCAAGGATTCAAGAGGCGACGCAACAGCAGCTGTCCCAAAAACAAGATTATAACAGGGTGCCTCCTCCACAAAGCTACTATCGGCCCGAGGAGTTCGGGGAAAAACTCAATTAGCAATATAGCGTCAACAAGGCATGAGTGCCAACCCTCCTGAGAATGCTGATTGAGAAGGACATGGTGGTCCTTCCCCCCAGCAAACGGTCGGATCGGGTGAAGTGGGTCAACCACGCCAACTACTATGCCTACCACCTGATGTTAAGTCATACGGTAAAAGACCGCATCCAGTTGAAAGATCACATTGAGGCCTTAATCCAGAAGGGGCAAATCAACCTCGAGGATCTCAAGAACCCTTTCGAAAACCTCGAAGCCTCCCATATGGTCACACTCTAGGAGGAGTCAAACGATGAGGTGCCCACGACTAAACTGTCACCCTGCTGGCTTCCCGCCCTCTTCAACATATTGGTGGAGCACGAGATGATAATGCCCTGCACCCCAAAGAAACAAGGGTGGACTACCAGTAAAAACCGAGGCCTTTGGTGCCACTACCATAAGCTGAGCGGCCATGACTTAGGCCACCACTACAGGTTCAGATCCATCCTCCAAGGATATCTCCAAAGCGGGTGGATACTCCTAACCGTCGGACAGCCTTCACTTTTGGGTAGAACTCCTGAGGAGGGGCCCCAACCTTATCAGAGGTTAGAATGGGTTTGGAGCCCCGCCCTAGGAACTTCTGAAACCTCCACCTCCTACTCCCCAATAGAGGTGGCCCCACCATGGGAGGTGTACCATGGTCGCAAAAGGGTGAGGAACATTGGAAGGGACTCGGCTCATTAGGTCGATATGGTGCCCGTGCCCCGAGCTTAATAGCCCCGGCCACCTAAAGAAAAGTGAGAAAACCAAAAAAGCTCAGTGGCCTGGACACACAACTTCGAGTCCCTTCAACGCCCTGTTGAGGCACCATCCTCTCACCCTTTCCCTACCTTGTATGATGTCATCCCGAGGAAAATTCTCTTTTTGATGGAAGTCAATACATTACTGCAAGGACCGTCCGGAATGCAGCCTATACAGGTAAGAAACCTTAAGAACACACTCTACTAGTAGTCTCAAAGGAAAGACATTAAACTCGCCTCACTATAGTCACGACGCTATGACCTTAAAACTACCTCTATAAAAAAATAATATACATAATACGCAAGAGTCACGAACGAAAACCTGGGCCGGAGTTCATGACAGTCATAAGGGAATTCAAACGCCTTTCCAGTAGGCTTTTTCCCCTTGTCTCCCCACCTTGAAGAAGGTAGGAGACAAAAATTGAACCAAGAGAACGAAAGCAAAACCTCAATGGATTGAGCATCAAGAAGAAGAAAAGAAAAAGAAATGGCCATCTTATTCCCATACAAAGAGGTTATAAAATGTTGGCAGACAGCTAAAGCCTGTATAAAGAATGAAAAATAAGAGGCCAAAAAAATGGTCAAGCGCCTCGTGCATCTTCGGCCTCAGAACCTGTGCATCTTCTAGTGCTGCTTGCTTTTGCTCTTCAAAGAGAGAAACACTCTTTGTGACTCTCTCGGATGAACGAAGGAGCTTCTCCACATCAAAGATGACGAGCACCAGTCTGCGAGACCTCACGGCCATCACTTCCCTATTTTGATGCCAGCGAGCTCTCAAATCAGCTGCATGGACTTGCAGGGAGGCGATCTCACCCTCTACGTCCACTAGCTCACGGGAGAGTTCGACCTCTTCCTTGACTTAGCGAGTATTCATGGCGGTAAGCTGCTCCCTCTCCACCTCATAATCCTACAGGAAGGTCTGCTGCTTCGCCAATCTCTCTCATAAGGAGGCTATGCATGCATCGAGGATCTTCGGCACTGCGGCCTCGCTTAAGTTGGACATGGATGCCCAGTCCGCGAGATCCCTCGACAACTCCTTCAACTGGTCAAAGGTTCCTTTTTAGGGTACACAAATTCTAAGCCTGTTGTGCAAACCTTGATGACCTTGATTTCCTTCTTGAGATTAGGAAGAGTGCATTCTCTCAGCCTTTAGAGGCCTGTGCAAACCATGTGCCTCATAGTGAGCACTCCAGCCTCTGACGCCGATGGGACCAGCGCCACATGACCAGTGAAAGTAGAGGGTAGAACATCAGGCATGGGATCCCCACCCACGAGAGACAAAGACAAGGGGTGAAAACCTACTTGTGCCCTTGAGGTGAAAACCTCAAACCCTGGTGGCACTAATGGCATTGGAAAAGGGATCGATGGGTTTGATTCCATCCTCCATGATGGTCCTGAACCACCTGAAACTTAAGTCCCAGAGGACACCAAGTCGACACCTAAGACTTCTCCCTCAGCCTCTGCCCCGATCGATGTCGGTGTCACTAGGGAAGAGGATGGAACCAGGGAAGCCTCCACTTTCACGCACTTAGCTACTGCAAAAGAAAAAGGATTAGATTTAGGAGCAAAAGAAATAACACTGTGACCACGGCAAGGGTACGCTCGAGCTAATAAGGAAGCAACATTACCTGGAGAAGGAGTCGAGCTGGTGTCAACCATCGTCGATGCAAGAGTGCAACGAGGAGCTCTGCTCCAAGAATACTGATAAAGAAGGGAAGCAGACAGAAAGGGGACTAGGTTTCTTCAACTTTAGATGAAAATCCTTGAGGAAAGTGAAAGCCACGCTGGTACATCTCTCTTTGTAAAGCCCGAGAGAGGTGAGTCAACAAAAAGATGCATGGCCTAAGCATGAGAGAATGTCGGTGTCACGCATGTCGAAGTGTTGAAAACGGGACACACATGCCAAAGCACAACCGGCACGTAAACTAAATCATCGCACTAGTGAAACACCGCATGACTTAGAGGTATGAAAGTATGAACAACACGCGAAGCGATGCCTCACACGTGTGGGAGATCATGCTCTGTCCAGAGAGAGTGCCAGAAGGGAGTGCAATTAAGACACCGTACAACGCCAGCGCAGCCTTCTCATTCAACATTTACTGCTTCGCATGTGTAACATGGCTCATCGAAGACGACATACCTACAGCCGTCAAAACGCCTCTCATGTACGCAACCCTTCCCTTCTCGATCTGTACAAATCCCAAGCCCACTCAAAAGCTCAGTGCACACTCTCGCACCACTACACTCAACAGGCAAGAGAACTTCATTCCTTTTTCCCACCACACGCACAGGACCCTCTGTGGTCTTCAAAAAATAAATAAAATAAAAATGAAATGCGGGGTCCTTACGAAAATCATAAATGATGCAGATCCCAAGGGTTGCGACGAAAGCCTATAAGGGCGTCCCAACCACCGAGTCATGTCAGGCAGCAGCTGCCCCATGGGCAAGACGAGCATTCCATCGGCCATTTCTTATCGTTATCATCAGCAGGGATAAGAACTGAGCTGAACAAAAAGAAGACAAAGCAAACAAAAAATGTAGAACAACAATGAACGTCCAAGAAAAAATGGAGGTTTATTTCGTGAATGAAACAGATTACATAATCGTGGTTACACCAATTAGTAGCCACATGGAAGTACAACCATTCTGGAACAAGTCTCCTGCCATTCGAGACGAGGGGTCATAACCTTTTGTTCGACGAAGAAGACAAAGAGCCAAGCGCTGGTCTAAAGGAGCAGCTACAAGCAAAAGCTTGGGTCAGATGCTCCCGCCAGCCATAGCCATGGTTCATCCAAGCGATTACACACAGCCTTGGACCTTGTGCTATGGATTTCGTACAAACCGAGGGGCCCTAAAGCCATAGGCTCGCCATTTAGCAAGAATCCACTACCGCCTTCCATTGGGTAGAACGTCTTCAACCAGACGCCTAACGCTCAGATGCACCCCAAAAGCCAGGACCTGACAGCCAGCCCCAACATAGGAGTTGGCTTCCCGACGAAGCACAAAAGAAAGAAAATTCTTCGCTCATCCTCCACCAATAGGAGTTGCAAGCAAGGAAATTTACAAAGACAAGTGGAAGATCTGCCCTCATGCTCTCTGGCCTAGGCTCTCTTTGTAGCCACCATAGGCCCATCATCAAAGCTCGCCCCTTCTCGAGCAGCACGTCGTCCAACTACATGGACACGTGTCATCATATTGGCACCTCATTCAACTGACATTTAAACCGTCTGACGCCTCGCGTTCTAGACGACACTTTCAAAGCATCATGGTCAAATCTTTCGTCGCCCTGCTTCCAACAAATCATCATCAACTCATCGCATGATGGATCTCTTCCGTTGCCTCGCCTTCCAAGTGTCACTCTCTCTCTAACCTCATGCCAGACTGTAGACGCTTCATCAACCACATTCTGCCTTCATAATACAAGCTGCCCCTATGGGCATCAACACTCTACCCTTCGTGGGCACTTCCCGCCTGGGTCACAAGCTGCCCTCGCAGGCATCAACACTCTACCATATGCAGACATGACGTGGACAATTGAATGGTGGCTCTGAGCTTTGCTAGTGCATCAGCCTGCGAATTTAACCTTCTAGGGATGTGACTTGAGGAAACATCATAAAATTGTGCGATATAAGATTTTGCAATGTCATGATAAGGCTTAAGAGTGTCCTTTCTCACGTCATAAATTCCCTTGAGCTACCATATCACCAACTCAGAGTCATCAAAGATAGCGACCTGCTCCAAGTTTAGATCGAAGGAGATCTCCAATCCAATTATGGGAGCCTGATACTTAACCTCATTATGCGAATCAGCTTCAGAGAGAGAGAAGGATAGAGGAATTACAACCCCCCGCGGAGTCAGGAACACTACTCTGACACCTCCTCGGTCAGATTGGAAGGCCCCACCTAAGTACATCTTCTACGCATGGGCAAGTTCCGCACAAAATACCTCTTCATTAGGGAGATCACTTGATAAAAGAGATTCTGCCGGGATTGGATGTGCTACTAGAAAATCCGTCAAGGTTGGACCCTTGACAGCCTTTTATGGTATATATGTGATGTTGAATTCTATCAACAATAATGCCCATTTAGCAAGACTTCCTATTAGGCATGGGCGTGTCATAAGAAATTTGACGGGGTCTGCTCTTGATATGAGCCGTATCTTTTGACAGAGCAAATAGTGATGGAGCTTCTGTACTGCGAAGATTAATGCCAGGAACATCTTCTCAATGGGCGGATAATTCTTTTCAGCCCCTTGCTGCGGCTTAGGTAGTATAAGGCAGTTTCCTTCCCTTCATCATTGTTTTGTGCTAGTAATGCGCCAAGTGACTCATCGAGAGCGGTCACATATAAGATGAGAAGCCTCCTTAACACTGGCATGGAGAGCACCAAAGGATTTAGTAGATATTCCTTGATGTCATCAAGTGCTTCTTGGCATGCTTTATCCCATATGAATGGGGTATCTTTCTTTAATAGGTGTGTAAAAGGTTTACATCATCCTGAGAGGTTTGAGATGAACCTACGAATATAGGCCAACTGCCCTTGAAGAGACTGTAGTTCTCACAGTGTCGTTGGTGGCGACATTTCTTCGATTGCCATGATTTTGACTAGCTCAACTTCAAGCCCTCAGTGTCTAATGATGAATCCCAAGAACTTTCCTGAGTGCATGCCAAAAGCGCATTTCAAAGGATTCATCTTGAGCTGATGGAGGCGTAACCGCTCAAACACCTTTTCAAGATCATGCATATGAGCATCTTTCCTTTCGGACTTTACCACCAAGTCATCCACATAGCACTCTACGTCCTTGTGCATGATGTCCTTGAAGATGGTTGTCATTGCTCATTTATACGTAGCAATCACGTTTTTCAATCCAAAGGGCATCATAGTGTAACAGAAGACTCCTTTTGGAGTAAGGAACATAGTGGCTTCCTCATCTTCTGGTGCCATCCTTATCTGATTGTACCCGGAATACCCATCCTTGAAGGAGAAGATTTGGCAATGAACTGTGGAGTCAATCAACATCTTCGTAAGTAGCAACGAGAAGTCATCTTTTAAGCAAGTGGCATTCATGTCGTGGAAATTGATGCAAACCTTGATTTGCTCGTTTTTCTTCTTGACTGAGACAACATTCACCAGCCATTTCGGGTACTTGACTTCACGAGGGAAACCTGCTTGTCTGAGCTTATTCGCCTCAGCATTGATCTGCATCTAGAGGTTAGGTCTGAACCTTCTTGCTTTTTGCTTTATGGGCTTGAAGGATGGGTCGATGCCGAGAAGACGGACTGCAACTTGAGGATCTAGACCGCTCATCTCATGATAATGTCAGGCAAAGACATAACGATTTGCTCGCAAGAAAGGGGTATAATTCTTTTTCTCCTATGATGACATATTTGTCGAGATGAAAGTTGATCTAGGGTCAGTTTCATCCCCTAGATTTATTTCCTCAAGCTCGTCAGCCATGGCTTGCCCACCTTCCTCCCATTCTTTTGGGGCTTCCTGTAATTCTTCATCATTGGATTCGTAGGGCTTTTCATCAACCTCAAATGTAGAGATGCATTCTCCTGACATCTCTTCCTCTAGTAAGGTTCTGGCGTGGGACATGATTCTTATATTATTCTCTTGCCGGCCGATGGAAGGGTCCACCTCAAGAAGGAGCTCGTTTTGAAAGTCACAAGAGGATTGAGACTCAATGATCATGAAGACAGGTATAACTTCACGAGAGTCATCATGATATACCACTGTGTCTGTCATAGGTTTGGGTGGAATGGTAGGTCGAGGGACAGGCTTAGATGGAGGAGGTTTGTTTTGGTATGCTTGCTGATTTTGCTGTGCAACCGGCATGGTTTGAGAAATTTGGGCAGATTGGGTAGATGGAGCTTGAATTAGTGGAGTGGAGATTTGAGGTTGAGGTTTACCGAGTGGTTGGGTGTATGGGATTAGAGGTGACCCCGGATATTTAAGGATTGGTGAGAGAAGTGGTTGACCAGGATACTTTAATAGCTTCGGTTTTTGCGTGGGAGGCTGCAGTGTCTTCCCCTACCTTAGATTCATTTGTCCTGTGTTGGTTGATGCTTCGGTGATCTTAACCATGAGGCAGGCTTCCTGGGTATAGAAGCTCTACCCTCGTGACTCTCTCAGCCTTTGCTCGAAGTCGGGCTCAAAAGGCCACTGAGGTTTCTTTACTTTGGGCCGTATGCCCTTCTTGCCGCTTTCCCTAGTAGCAGGACCAGATTTTGTCCTGGCATGAGCTGCTAAAGCATCAGCAACTATCAGAAACCCGATTGCCTGAGCCAACGTCCTTCTCAGCCGCCTCCAATGTCGTCTGTTGATATTAGAACCCTCCAATTCCTTATCAAGGGCCTTAAAATCTAGGCACTCCGGAGTCGTACCTGCAAAAGAGGTAATAGAAGAAGCGGGAGAAGAAGAAGAGGGGTTAGGAGGTGAGGGGCTTTTAAGGTCATCTCCTATATCGGATCGATTCGGGCAACATTTTACGTCATCACTAGAGTTGGACGTGTACAGAGGATCTTTTGGGTCTTCCCCCTACTTAGACCGTTGGGGGGTGCTTTTAATATCGTCACCCTCATTTGACATGACTTGAGTAGATGATGACTCAGGGATTTCTTCTTGACGAGAAGAGGGAGTAGGAAAGAAGTCTTGCAAGGTCGGTAGTGGAGGAAGGGGTTTGAGGAACTCCTCCTCGACTCGAGGTTGGGGAATCTTATTCTTCTGACTGGCGGACTTTGATGTCGGTCTCCTCCTGATACCCTTTGAGAGCACCCGTTCGGTTTTGCTAGATTCAGGGGTTGGTCTAGCTTGACGAATTGCCTCTCATTTTAGGGACTTCAATTTGCTCCGCTCGTGATATAGTTTCCATGGTTGGGAAGTCAAGGGTTCCTGCGGATTAGAAGTATCATGACTGGAGGCTTGCATTGAAATATCTTCTTGAATGGGAGTAATGACTTGAGGGTCGACTTCTAGAGCGGTGGAAGCAAGGTGACTTCTCTGCACTTTCTCTGTGACCATGGTTTGGAAACCTTAGCACCCGTTCAAGTCATGGCTCGTCTAGCTCTTGGGTCAAGGTGAGAAGCTCGATGGTTTGGACCTCTCTCTCGACCCCATATAAGTGTTGGTAGAACAGTCGCTCCATGTCCTCCCAAGTATGCACTGGGTTAGGAGGAAGCAGAGCCTACCACTGAAAAGCTGGACCATCGAGGGTCTCAACAAACTGGCAGAGGAGTCTCCCATCAGATGTTGTCTCCTGACATGCTACTTGGAAATGAGCGATATGCTGATGCGGAGAAGTTGTGCCATTACATAGGGGTAGCCTCCCCTTTTGGTAATTAGGGGGAAATGGGACTTGATCAATATACGAGGGGTACAGCTTTTGGTAAAGTGTTGTTCCCTACATACCTGGAATCTGCCTGTTCCATAGGCTGTGGGTAACCATCGGATCAATATCTATCTATGAGACGGGGCAAGGGACGAAATTGTCTTGTGAGATAGGAGGAGGCTGCCTTAGAGTTGCATTATCCAAGTGATGGGAGTTGGCCTCATGATGGGACAAATTGGTTGAAGACTGCATGCTTTCCATGCTGTCGATCTTCTCCATCATTGCTCGCACCATGTGTTTGAACCTATGCATGCGTTCTTCTTGGTTGTCATTAGGTTTATTGATGACCATCACACTGACCTTTTCTTCTGGGAAGTCAGTCTCTGGTGTAGTCAAGACCTTGCGTGGATGCCGTACCGGTCATGGCAAGTCAGTTACTAGGGGCTCAGCATTCCCCAACTGAATTTGAGCCTTGTATACAGAGCGCGTGAGAATCGGTTCTAGACGATCTTGGGACCGTGGGTGCTGCGAGGTCAGATCATCTCCTACGACTCTCACAACCACACAAGATTTTGGTGCTTCTTCCTCAAGCTTTATTGACTTCTGGAGTGGGTAGAAAGGGTTCTTGGGAAGAAGGTCAACGGGGCTGGTTGCCTTGATTGTCTTAGTCACTTCCCTGATGAGGATTCAAAGACCTTTGTCATGTTTAGCCTTGAGATTTTGATGCACCACTCTCCAAAACTGGGATTGGGACCAGGATTGGTCCACTTTTCTTGGGCATGAGAGAGCCATCTCCATGAGATGAGGCAAGGGGTGTGGACCTCGAACAAGGGTCAATCCGGGCCTCTGCTTTGGGTTCAAAGAAGTCAGGCGATGAAGGACTTCGTCGCCCATTGAGTCTTTGGCCCGAGCTCTTTTGTGGATTCCCGAGACATGACCGACTTGATGGGGTTCGCTCAAGATGGTACTCTTGGGGAAGGTCTTCGAGTACCACGTCTTAAGGTGCTTGCCTTGAGGAGAAGGGGCGATTGGAGTAGGGGTGGACTCGCAACGGTGTTTTAAGTCGGGAGCCAGGAGCAGTCCATGATGGTGGCGTGTGTGCGCCCCTTGAGGCAGAATTCCAAGTGATTTGGGTGTCAACACGAGCTCGAGTAACCAGTTTGGCTTTAGGAGGCCGAAAACCGTGAGCACATGTCTTTAAGGGAATAAGCGGGAGTCTACCTCTTACAGGGTGCGCAAGTGTGTGCTGAGAGAGAAGACGAGGGGTTGTCTCTCGTGTACTCGGGTCGGTGCTGGAACAACGTCGCCCCAAGAGGTGGGATGCTCATGCATGCACAGGCAGGATTTATCATGAGGAGACCCAATCCTGGACACCGAATCGAGGCAATACGAGGGTTGTCCTGAGGTCTGGCTCGAGCGAATGACCTTCGAGCCTTAATGTGTGTGCGAGAGATGGAGGCCCCAGGGTCTCCTCCTTCATGTTTTGAGTCTCTAAGCATAGAGACTCGCTGAGGTGGACCAATGTAGGGGGTAGCCTTGCAGCGACGCATATGAGCAACAACAACTTGTTTGCCTTTTTCAGCTAGGGACTGAGCAGCCTTCTAGCGTACCTTGGCAATTTGACCAGCAAGTCACTTGCCGGTGACATGGTGCATGCTATGCGTGGGGGCAAGTGTGCCACCCATGCAAGGTACTTTGTTGGGAGGTCCACTAAATCTTGGAGATAGGGAGTTAGGGACTTTCAATTCCCTCCTCACACCTATCCAGGTCAGAACCTGGGAGATGGACACTAGGTCTTCGCTCAAGAGGAAAGTTGGGAACGAGACTCTGAGAACCTATTCCCGGGGTGAGTTTGAAAATGGGGGATCAGAAAGTCCCTGATTTGGATAAATGGGTTAGAGAACCCAAAAGCCATGTGGTGCAATAACAAAAATAAAAAGAAAGTGGACCAAACAAGGACGATCCGATGATGAGGCAGTGTATCCTTAGTGGAGTCGTCAAGCTGGTTAGATACCTCGATCTCGCCCCTGGGTCAGGTTGATCTGGTGGCATGTGTCTTAGATTTCAAAGAGAACGCAGGACTTGAGATCCCTCTCTTTTGAACTTTGTCTAAAAAACAAGGGAAGGTACACCAACCGGTGAGAGAGGAATTAGGGTGTGAGGCGGGACACACCTCACCTAGGTTCGTGGCGCACTCGGGCTGACTCGCATGGGCACCCTCTTAGATCACAATGGAAAGACCCCCAAGCCTATGATTGACTCGCATAGGCACCCTCTTAGATCACAATGGAAAGCCCCCCAGGCCTACTGCTAGTTCTCTCCTGATTCTGTAGTTAAACACGTACATGTTAGTATACAAGACAAGTGGGTCAGAGGACCTCACTTTGCCTTTAGGTGAATGCACACGAGCATATATTCAAGGGGTAGAATAAAGAGATGGAGACCAGTCTGATGTTCAGTTGGTCTTCCAGACAAAGAAAAGAGAGTAGAATAAAGATGAGAGAAAATAAGGGGGGGGGAATTTTAGAAAATGAAAGATGAGTATGAATTTCAAATAATCTCTCAAAGAGAAGAAAAATAAACTCTTAGAGGCTGGTCTATTTTTCACCCAGTACTCCAAGGAAGGAACTAAAAGACTTGTAGGGCTTTCAACTAGCACTTTAAAGAAAGAGCTCTAAAGACTGGTATCGCTTTCTACCAGTACTTTAAAGATATGGCTCTAAAGACTGGTATGGCTTTCAACCAGTACTTTAAAGCTGAAATGTGTGTTTTTCGAAATGAATGAAGGTTAATATGGTCAATACAGAGAAAGAGAGTAGGAAGAAATAGAATAAGGAAATAAAAGAGGAGAAAAGAGATAACAAAAATGAATAACAAAGAAAACATTTGACCAGGTAGCTAGACTGTCATAGAGGCAAGACTAGTGCGGTGGCTGATTTGATGTGGTAGCTAGACAGGTACAGTGGCTCTGACTGGCACGACGGCTGAACTACTTGACGTCAAAACCAACACACTGACTAATCTAGCACCACGGTTAACTTGATGTAGCAGCTAGATGGGCACGAAGACTCATACTGGTGCTGCGGCTAAACTGCTCGACGACAAGACTGACAGCATAAGGCTTAACATGTCCTCTAGTCAAACGAGAGAAGAAAAGTGAAGAGAGAAGTGAAAGAAGAGAGAAAAGTGAAGGGATAAATAGGGGGAAGAGGAAGAGTTAGAGAAGAGAAAGAAAAAGAGAGAGGGAAGAGAGAGGGGGTAGGAAGAGGGAGAAAGAAAGAAGAGAAAAGAGAAAAGAGGAGGAGAGAGAAAGAAAGAAGAGGAGAGAGAGAAAAGAGGAGAGAGAGAAATAAGAGGAGAGAGAAAAGAAAGAAGAGGAGAGAGAAAAGAGGAGGAGAAAGAAAGAAAAGGAAAGATAAAAGAAAAAGAGAGAAAATGACCTTAACCCAAGGGTACCAGACCATTTCGTCTCTCTCCTCTTTCTTTGAACAAGACGTGGCCCACAAACTCAAGCTGAAGCCTTAATTTTTATTCATTCAGTTGGGTTCCATTACATTGAGATATCACGTGTATATATAGAGGTGGGGCCCGAACATGGGCAAATGCCTAAAATTCACCCTAATTGTTGAAAATTACAATTTAATTAAATTAAAAGAAAATCTAAAAATGAGGCAAAAATAAAGATTTTTCCCTTGCCCAACAATTTTCTTAATTTCAATTCAGGCACTGCTGCTATCCAAGAACGTGTGCAATCTTCCAAGGTTGATTCGGGGTTGCTCCGGCACTCGTTCGGTCAAAAGATGATCGTTTTCTTGTTGGGTTCGAAATGACGATCGTTTTAATACCCATTTCGAATCAAGGGTTTTTTGGGCACAATTATGCGATGCAAAATTTGTGAGAAACTTGCGATCTTTGGATCAAGATTGCACCCATTTCTCAACATGTCTTCACGATTTATTCGTTGAATTACGACGAGCAAGCCGTCACGATCGTTTGGCAACAAGCGCAGCTCGATTTCGTGCCTAAACCACAATTTTCCAAGTTTGGATTTTTTGCCGGAATCTAAATTCCAGTGGCTAGAATTTACAGAAACTTCATCGTCTTTGTGTGTCGAATTAAACCGTTCATTACATGCGAGGTTTGGTGCAGATATAGCCTCAGACCTCGAGCATACAATGGAACTGGTTTCACGTCGAACCGTTGTGCGAGCGTCGTGATACGGCCGCTTGGTCGAGGTGTGTCACTACTAATTTTCCTGCAACTTTTGCTTTTAAATCGTCAACTTGTCTCTAGCTTTTCTACTTGCTCGAGGGACATTGCGAGCCGTGGCACATATCAAAACGCTCAGCATGACGAGACGAACATGCTCCTAAAATTTGGGCTCGATCCGACTTAAGATGAGGGAGATACGAACTTCCAACGTTGAGCTCAAAATTGTGAAAACCAGTCTTTATTAATGGCAATTGGTGCAAGAGGGCACACGGGAATAGCATGCGACCTACCCCTTTTTCTAGTATTTCGGTTATAACTTTGTCTTGGAGTGTCTGATTGAGTTGAAACTTGACTCGTAGGGGTTTTCGACTGTCCTAAATCCAATGGTAGTGGTCCCACAAGCATTTGACACTCTGGTAATAGAGTTCCTATTATAGGGTCTATTTCAAGGTGCTAAAGGCTGATTTTTTCCAAACTGTTTCTTCGTCAGCGCTACTTTAGACATGTCAGATTGCGACGAAACTTGGCAGACAACCTTATGAAGTTCTTAGGAACATTTTCACTCATTCTTGGAAAATTTCGTGACTGTTGAAGATTCTACTTGTGAATCAGGGCTTTATTAACCTGGCTTCTCTTTATTCGTGTCGGGGACACAAGATGCTGAAAAATGCCTTCAAACAGTAGTTGTAAGTTCTCTTTTTTAGCACGATAGTACTTTTACCAATGTTGCTTAGTTTTAGGCCTATTTTGCAGTGTTCCTTTGGTCTGACGGTATCTTTGGTACCGGCAAGACCAGATCGTCACTGGCTCTGTCCTTATTTACAACAAGGGTGTAAGTACGCCAGAAATGATGTATAACACACACGTTTTCTTCTCTTCTTCAAAATAGAAAAAGGAAGAACTTGCGGTTTTAAGAAAGTGTTTTTGCTTATTTTGCATCAAAATCCAAGAAACCACAACTGCTGAAGTATCTGAAAAGGCATCTAAGGGTAATATGAAAGGACCACCATATACTAGAGATGGGGGAAAGTTTTTAGCTTTGAGATTCTTTACTTCCTGGGCTGCTTCTTTGCTCCACCGAAATGTCTCTTTTTTCATCACTTTTCTAATTTACTTGGTTTTCTCATAAAACTTGGCTACGACATCTCCGACATAGTTGAGACAACCAACAATCTTTTGACATTATAATTTATCTTGCAGTTTAACAGAAAAGTTTTCAATTTTTTGGATTACATGGGGTTGCATTTGTATTTCACCTTTTAATATCTGAATTGCATTAAAATTAGTAGATTCTTTAGCAATTTGAAATTTGTTTTTGGATGAAGAGAGTTCAATTCCATGTTTCTGTATTGTTTTTACAAATATTTTGAGATGTTCTAGATGGTCCTGCTTGTTGTTAAGAAAAAAAAAAAAAAAAAAAAAACAAAAACGAAAAACAAAAATAAAAATAAAAGCAAAAAAGAAAAAGAAAAAGAAAACAAAAAACAAAACAAAATCATTTATATAGTTAGCAATAAATTTTGAAAATGGTTTGAAGATGGCATCCATCCTCCTTTGGAATTGTGAGAGAGCATTTCTCAATCCAAATGACATAACTAACCATTCATATAACCCTTTTGTAAAAGAAAATGTTATCTTGTGAACATCTTCTCCTTCAATTATAACCTGATGGTACTTAGATTTGCAATCAAAATTTGAAAATATTCTTTTTTACGAAACTCTTTGAATTAGCTCTTTCTTATTGGATAATTGCCATTTAATAACCACTGTTACTTGATTTAGATGAATAAAATTAATCATCATTCTAGCTTTTCCCCTTTTTTCTTCCGAACGATTTTTCATAATAAAAGTTGCACAAGAATAATTGGATTGATATGGACTAATTAACCCCTTTTGTTCCAGTTCTTTAATTTGGATTTTAAGCTCTTCATCTTTTTTCTGTTGCATCTTATAGGATTTCTTTGAACTGAAATGTCATGAAGAGTAGGAATATGACCTTTAGGTGAATGTTTATCCCAATTTTCTAAGGGATGCTTGACACAATATTTCTTAACCTCTTTTATATCGAGTAATTTTGAACTCACTTCTAGACTCACGCCCTTTATTTGTCTAATTATTTCATATTTTTCATGCTCCTTTTCTAAATTCTGAACATCTTTCATAATTTTTATTATAGAAGAATTTCCTTGGATTTAATTGCTTCTCATTCATACTTTCCTTTTCTCCTTGTATAGTAAAAATCAACAAATCTCTATAAACTTTATAAGGGTTGATTTCATCTAGAGTTACAGATCTGATTTCTGTTTGATATCCTCCAACCTCAATGTTAATAAAATTTACCAAAATTATTGTGTCTCCAATTTTATTGGGACGTTTCTGGTAAATTTTGTTAATTTTCTTCTGCAATTCATTTTGTTGACTTCTTCCCCTTGTGAATATTTTATCCAATTTTTACACGACCCCTTAGTGTAAAAATTTATGTTAGCACCTATGTCAAGGACTAATTCAATCTTTTTCCAGTTTTCTCCTCCATCTTTAACAATTTTTAATGGTACTAACAAAAGTTCTTGAGAATGCAACAGTTTTCGAATCTCATACATATTTACTTTTGAAATTTCTCCTTCTTTGGATGGTTTTTTAGATAAATTTCTGAATTCTCCCTTATGGTTACATTTGAAACTTTCTTTGATTTGCTTAATTTACAGTTCTTCATCAATAAAGTATGTGACTCATTTGATTCTTCATCGCTAGTTAGTGAGCTTACTGAATCTTCATCAATAATTTATGAGAGCAAGATTTTATACACTTTTCTTCTTGTTTGTCCTTTTCTCTTGATATTAAAAATCATCTTGATTTATCCCACTGTTTTCCTTTATTTGCAACTGCTTTCTTCCACCTGTAATTTTTTCGAAAGGCAAAGAAGTGGATTTAGAAGTAGTAGTACACTCTACTATCCTGGGGCCATTGTACAAGAAGTTCCTTTTTTATTATTCTATAATCAACAATTATGGCTTCTTTTTTTTTTATCTCAAACAAATTGGCAGACGAAACTTTGTCTGGGGCCTAGATAAAATTATGATAGGGCGTAAAATTTTCCTAGGAACTCATTGTAATACACATATCCCCATAATTCTATCATATATATGGGATAAGCTGTACATACCCACTCTTTTCTTTTTGCCTTCTTCTTTGGATTAAAGATAGGAAAATCATGAATCATCCATGGGATAACTTGATCCTTTTCTCTTACATAAGATGTTTAATTTTGGTGGTGTCAATCCTTGATTTCGAGCAATAGTCTTTCATCAAAACTAGTTTTTTATGGCTCATCTAGATGGACGATGTTAATATAAATATGCATAAGCCACTTTTTCATTGTGCTTCACTGAGAAAGTGAAGGGAAATTAGAAGAGAGCCAAAGGATTGAACCTATGAACTCTAATACCCTTAGGTTCTCTTCTCAATTCTTTTCACTTTCTTAGGGAAGCGTGGTGTAAAAATGGCTTGTGCATTCTTTTATATAATGAAGTTTGATTGTGTAAAGCTACTTCGATAGCTTATATACCAGAAACCAATTCTAGTATCATAGAAAGAGGGCCAACAAGTCACAATCCTTAATTGTATTAAAGCAAAGAGGAAGAAATTTCTCTTCAGAAAGGTCCAGCAAGAGAGACCATTTATTTTTGGTACAAGGAGGTCACAATCATCATTGACTGTTAGATTTGAAATCAGGTAGTTGATGATGTGTCATTGTTTGGGAAAGGATGTGTCATTATTCAGCATAAAGCCCAAAATAAAATTTCTGAAATGTCGTGACACACTTTTGTCTCTTAGAATTCATATCTGATGACATAAATTGATTGAGACCTCCTTATACAAAAAATAAATGGTCTCATTATATACAATCCCATCTAATTGCAGCCCTTCTTCCTCTTTCTAATGCATATATGTTAAAGCACGAGGAGATGGAAAAATGTTGATGTTGTAAGATATATAGCTGGTGTTACGGAAGGAAGAGTTGGACATTGGTGGCACCTTATAGAAGATTTCAAGCAAAATTCTATTGCTTCTTCTAGTCTAATAACATTGGGATCAAAATTAGTCTCTAATTTTGATTTGGAAACATCCAAACAATATGCTAGAGACATTGTGCTTCTGAGAAAAGAAGGCTCCATAACATTTATGATAACATTGATGACTTTGACGAATATTCAAAAAGCTACAATAATGAATGTTATAGGCTAAGAATATATAGCAATGCAACATGCAATGCAAACTGCCTTGCATCTTTGTGATATCCCAAACTATTTCATGAAACAATAACAAAAAATATTCAACGACAAAACATAATATTAGGTTATGTTGTGAGATATGAAAGGGGAGAATTAAAAAATTTATGTTATAAAAGTAGGATTTAAAGTATGCCATACTATTGAAGGAGCAAAAGAATTTAATATTCTCAAATTTCAAAAAATTCATAGAAAAAGGAAATTTTGACCCTCTAAGTTTTATTCCATAAACAAGGGGAATTAAAGCGTGAATTAGTGCCAATCTCTAAGCGAGATGAACTCAAATTCATGGAAAACGAGTTAAATTTTGTAGATCGATAGAAAAGTGAGGGTTGCTCAAATTATAGACTGAGGACTATCACAGATCTTGCAGATTTGAGCCTTTTCTAGATCTACTGGCAGTGCCAATTACAGATTCTACCTTCTAGACCTTGAAAAGCTTAAAAATAATTTAAAATCAAATAAATAAACTAGAAATCAAAGAAATAACAAACTAAAATAGCAAAGAAGAGAATACTTACCTTAGAGATACAAAACCCAGAGTTTTGAGCTTAGATTCTCTAGATTTGAACCTCAGACGCCCAAAACCAAGAGAATACATACCTCTAGGGTTTTTATGTATGACGTTTCCCTAAAGATTTCTAAGGAAAGGAGATGATTTCCTAAGGTTTTCTAGGCTTTCTTGGGCTTCCTAGATTTTTCTACAAAGGTTCGAAAATTTTTTGGGTTTTTGGGGACTTTTCTAATTTTTTCTAATTTTCTAAGAAATTTCTACTTATTGTCTACTTTCTTTAGAATTTTCCATGCTATTTCTCGTGTATTTTCTAGGTCTATTTTCTGGGTATTTTTTAGGGTTTATTATAGCTTTGGCCTAACGATAAGATGGATAATTTTAGGACTAATCTTAGAGTTCCCATCTAGCACCTTATTTATTTGATTAATGGTTTGTCCTCCCTAAAGCAAATAAAAAGAGATGGGAGTTTGTTGACAGGAAAAGTCAAGGGTATAACCGTTTCCTATTTGATCTGTGATATGGCCAAATGAAGTTTCATTTCTTCTGGGCATCCATCCGCACATGCCTATACCCAAGTTATTTGTTTTATATTTTACCACAAGTATAAAATCCTAGGGGCATTTATAAAAGGAAAATGTTTCTATAAGGTTGATAGCTTAAAATATAGAACTAAGGTGCACCTCTAAAATTATTTGAAATTATTTAAGGTTTTTTGTTTTTAATATTGAAAAAATATCTAATTGATCATCTTGATATCGAGATTTATAAATACGGAGAAAAAAAGAAGAACAGAGATTTCAAGTCCTAAAAATAGGAGATCTTGCGATACATTATCCGAACCGTCTGTTTTCAAGATTTCCATACATTTATAGAGTTGTTTGATTAGAACCCCTTTTGAAGTTTAAAATTTTATAATTAGAAATAAAAACCATCCTAAGAATTTTCTATAGCATAATTGCATCTCATGGAAACGTTTTGAGATGCACCTTAATTGATTGTTTAAGATTGCAACCTAATGGAAACCACACCCTTTCTTTAACATTCTACCCATATCTTTTGATTTTATTTCAAAATACCTATCAAAAACAACAATTTTGTTTTTTTGGGTAAGTCAATAATGGAAAAGGGCCCCTATTTGATTTTTTATTAATAAAAAAAGAAGAAGAATACAACTCATAAAGTTACAACCCTAGAGTAGGGCATTTGAGTAACATCCTGAAAGTAATGAAGGAATGTAAGAGAAATAAAATCCGGTGGTCTTGTTTGCTAAATAGTGGCCTCATAAAAAAACTATAGCTTTCTTAGCGAGTACATCCGCCACCATATTTGCCTCATGAAAAATATGTTCTAAGTAACAATCTCGATCTAACGGTTTGTCTCACCATTTAGCAGCAACAATATTGAGCCCCCTTGGAGCTTTGCATCGATCATGGATTACACCGACTAATAATGAAGATCACTCTCGATCTATAATGGAAAGAAATTGAGTTGGATTGCCAAATGCCCCCCCCCCGCCCCCCCTCGCTTGCAAGCCAAAAAATTCTGCATAATTGTTTAATGTTATTTCTAAAGAATTAGCAAATGCAGCAATAAATGAGCCATCATAACTTCTAAGGACGCCACCGCCACTTGCTAGTCCAAGATTTTGGAATGAAGCCCATCAACATTAATTTGAAATGGTTATGACGGGAAAAGACCATGCAACTAGAATGTGGGCTTTGACTTTCTATTGACGCCATGTGATTTGAAAGTTTTCTACTATTGCTTTATCTGACAATACTTATAAGAGATGAAATATTTAACATTCTACCCATATCTTTTGATTTTATCTTAAAGTACTTATCGGAAAATAACAAGAGCATTGCTCATAATGTTGAAAATAGGTAAAATGTTTAAAACTTCTTGCCTAATAAGTATTTTGATATAGAACAATTTCTTTCATGCGGGTTGGACTGCATTTCTACACTACGCGGTCCAAAGGTATAAAGTATCCATCTTAGAGATTGATGCAAATAGGTGGTCCATCTAAAACCAATTGTAACTAACGGTCCGAATGTTTTCTTAATATAATTATTATTTCTAGTTTTTTTCTTTTTTTTTTCATATTCATGATCTCCATGTTACAAATTATATATTCCCTAAAAATTAAGTTAAAATTAAATTTAAAAAATATATTTATTGCCAAACCCGCATTTCTACAATATGCGGGCTGGCTGTTGATAAAGGGTGCGGTTTGTATAGAGCCTAGGGTCTAAACCAACAAATTAGAGCCCACCTTCAAATAGTGTCGAGAAATGTGGTTTCACTACTGAGAATATCGGTGATAGCCTTAAAATATATTTTCATTTTTATTTATAAAGTTTAAAGCTTCGAAAATAGTGTAGATCGATAGATCTATGAAAACTTGAAAATCTTGAAAATTGAAGGTCCAAAAATGCATTATAAAATACCCTATTTCCAAAACTTGAAATTTATTTTTATTTCATGTCTATAGATTTTGATGTCGAGATGATCAATTTGAGGATTTTTGAGAACGGAAAGAAACGCTTCTAGTAAAATTTTTTTGGTAGGCTCAAATCTGATTCTTTAGAGTCACGACTCTATATAAATTTGATTGTTTAGAGCCTCGGCTCTATATAAACTTAATCTTTGATAAATTTCCCCAAAAGTAATCGAGCATAATCGACCAGAGCTTTGAACGAAATGCGTAACATAACTTATGACTACCAGCAGTGCATAGGTATGTGCTCATAATCCAACTAAAAGTCGGACACTGACCGAAAATGCCACTGCCCGGAGGTCTCATGTCACTTCTTCATCGAAGCTTTAGTTTTCCCAGTACGACTGTCATGAATTATCAAACATAAAAAGTCATATTGAATTTTAAAAAATGGTAACCCTGATGACCATGATAACTATGGATTACCCATATTCATAGTCATGAGTTCTATAATATTCTTTCCATATTCCAAACGATGGAAAGAGGGGATAGTAATTACCAATGGTTTAAAAACCGGATCGGTGACCCGGATCGGGCTTTTTAAAAACCGATCCGGATCGGCGAATCGGCGATCCGGATCGGCGAATCGGCTATCCGGATCGGAATCGGGTGAATCGGTCAGAATAAAGCTTCAAAAAAATCCGAAAAAATTATTAAAATTCATTATAAATATTGGTTTTTAGGAATTCAATAAAAAATGAGGGTACTCCATTAAGAATTTTCATGTTTTTGAATGAATATGCAAATATTGATATGTTCTTTCCCTGCATGAACCGCCGTTCAGCATTTAATTTACAGTATTTCGTGCTCATCCCTACACTGTTGCTGTTGGGACTCGATATGTGATTAATATGGTT